>PNEQ01109585.1:0-10024 GCA_003012365.1 Medauroidea extradentata
TTCATAGGGATTACTAATTAGGCTGTATATAATACTATTTACAAATATTTTTATGCATTTAGTTTTAAATTGTAGCTATTGTTTATGAATTCTGAAGACAAAAATTGGTAGTTTGACATTACTTCAAATGGCAAAAGTGTTAAGAAAAGTGAAAAAACATTTTTATCAATTTTTTTTCTAAAATTTTTATTAAAATATTGAAATTTAATTGGAGAAATTTTTTTAATAAGTAATAGATGTCTTCACTGTATTCCTCACACTTTTTACTGTTAGACAAACATTAGTTTTTACCAATAGCACAATAATTAAGTTTACAATAAATATATTTCAAACCCACTGCACATTTGGCAAAAATCCTCAGGAAATGGTGGTACAAGGGAGCAGTTTTTAAGAAAAAATTACGGTAAGCAATGTGTTAAGAGCCGTGAGATCATGCGAGCGTTGTCAGACCGCGTGTGGTCTGTGTTTGGTCCGCCGGTCAACCTCGTCACCGACAATGCCGCCTATTTTGTGTCAATGGAATTTCGGGATATGTGTTTCAGGTGGGGTGTGTCCCGGTTCACCTCGAGCCCGTACTTTCCGTGCGGAAACAGGGTTGAGCGGTTCAACCGCAACCTGAAGTGCACTCTCTCGGCGCTGTACCACATGCAGCAGGCTCATTGGGATGAGGACCTAGATCTGGTTAACTTAGGTTTCAATTCAGCGGTTCATGGGGTCACAGGGCAGTCGGCCGCTAGAATTGTCTTGGGGCGATATGTCCTTCGCCCGTTGCTTAATGTGTGGGGCGTTCCCAGTCCAGGCGCCCCGTTGTCTGATGCTTCCCGAGAATTCTTGGCCGTAAATGTCTTAGGACGTCTGTATGATGAGCGCAGTCGCTTGTGGGCACGCTATAACGCCGGCAGGTCGGGCAGTATGTGTACTGCAGATCGTTTACCCTTTCCTCTCGTGTTGACGATCGGAGGAGTAAACTCTCGTTGCGTTTCGCCAGACCGTTTGACGTTATAAAACTTCTGGGGCCAAACGCGGTACTGCTCGCTGATCCACTATCCGGACGGGTAGTTCCTAAGGCTCATATGAAACATGCTGTAAGGGAAGAGGATGACAGTGATTGATTGTTTTTTTATAAGTTCTGTTGCAGCCTGTTGGTCGGCAGGTGAAGGTGTTGGCCCTTCTACTCGTCTAGTTCTGCAATAGAGAGTATCATGGATCTACGTTCAGCCAACCCTTTCCTACTCCCGTTGTCAGTAGTTAGCTTTGGGGTCTGTCAACGGCTGGGTTTGGATGAGTAACGTTGTGGTTTGTGTTCCGGAGTTGGCGATTGTTTAGTGTTTGTGTGTGTTGTAAGATTGGCCAGTCATGCGATTATGTGTTACGTGTTGGTGTTGTTCGTTGTATGTAGATTTTTGGTAGTACCTTGCTAGCAAGGCCCCGCGGGGGGGAAAATAGTATAAGGCCTATATTAAAATTGTTGATGTGTTACGCTTTTGATTTGAGTGCCATATATAAGTGAGTAACATTAATACTCTTATTGTAAAAGTATTGTGTAAAGTGTGATCAGATGTGTATTAAGAGATTCTTGTGATTTCGTATATTTCATATAACATATTCAGGTACGCTTTTATCACCTCTATAGGAGAGGATATATTTTTATATATATATATATATATATATATATATATATATATATATATATATATGTTGGTTGTGTTATGTACATGTAAGATGATACGAAGTGGTGCTAATAAGCAAATTATACGGGTGTAATGTGTGTATACTAAAAGCATTTATTGTTAGTTGATGTATATAATCTCAGGTTTTGTTTTCTGTACGTTCTGGTCAGTGGTGTACCTTGGGATTATCAGTTTTCTTGTAAATATTACATGTGCTGTCGGTGATTCGAGCATCTTTTTCCTTTCCTGTGGCACAAGCCAGTTGAATCCTCTTACGTCTTGCCTGGTTGGAACGGAAGGGGTCCAGCAATTCAGGAGCCTCCCCGGCAGCGCGCACCCGGAGGGCCTTTCCCTGGTCATCGGTATCACTCCCCGGAGTTAGGCGCCAGATGGCCCCTCAGTGGGTTTGTGCTACTATCATCTGTACTGTCAGCATGGCATGAAGCCTGTAAGGCCGATAGCTCAATATACAGCTGGGGAGTTGAACTGGACAAGGTGTCCAGCCCTACACGTTTGTCAGAGGATATGTCTGTTTCAACGAGACGATATAGACTTGCTGTGTTTCGTCAAAATATCTTTGTTTAAAAGCTGCGCGCTGTGAGTGAGTGCTCCCGTGGACATGTGATGTACCCTCCCTCCCCCTTCATCGTGCTCACCAGGAGACTTGAACTTCGTGAACCTTCGGCCGTCTTCGGCTGTTCTCGTGCCTCCCCTCCCTTCCTCTCCTCTTCATGGCCATTTGCCGGGTGGAGTGAGCTGGCTCGTGGCAGTCGTCGCCCGTGCTCCGTCTTATAAGGTTGGTCCGGTCTTCTTGTGGCCGACATGGCACCTACGGTACTTCCGTCAGTTCTTGGTAAGTTTCAATTACATTCGCTTTAGTTTGTTTAATGATTTCTGACTTGCATTCACTTTCTGGTTAATTTCACTCACGTTTGGTGCCATTTCGGCCGCGAGGGGAACGTTCCCTTTTGTTTTGTTTAACTCTGTGCCATTCGACTCCGCTACCGATCATAGTATTTGATTTGAATAATGCCGCATTGCGTTCATCCGACGTATTTGTATCCGTCAATTTGTAATTTTCACAATAAATGTAATTGACCTGAATCATTGTTGTTAAGTAATTATTAGTGGTTAGTTGCCCAGTCCTACGAGTACTAGGTTACCAGATTGTGTGCAGTGTGGGAGGATAAGGACAACTGGCCCTGACGGGCGCATTGTGCATGCCCGTGTGATACAGGCTAGCAGCACCTCGTGTATTGGTGGTAACACAAATTGAGCTGCATACGTCTGGGTGAGACGGGCTCAAGTCGTTCTTTACACACACAAATTATCACAATAAAAATAGTCATGATTTATAACATGTGCAAATAGCGTAATATTATGTACATACTCAAAAATCGGCAACACATGGTTACGTTTTAGGCCTAACCTACAAATACAACATAAGTTAACCTAGAGGGGAGGGGAGCTTTAGCATGGATATTATTAAGGACACAGTGGCGATGCGTCAATCCCTCCCGGACGGAAAAGCGAGGCTCCTGAAAAAAAATCTATCGCTAATTCTTAACTAGGAAGAGAAAGACACAAGGCGCCGGGCAAGCCTCAGGCATTAATGCTTTACTGCCCGGCTATCTGTACAAAAGGAAAACAAGGTAAGAGAACTTTACAATCTCTCTCTTAAGATGCAAAATTTACTGGGTTCAAAGTTCATCTCTCTCTTGAGATTTAAGGGTTTCTTCTGGTTGGTTGACTCACCATTGAGTTGTTTGGAGGCCACAGGTATGGGCATGGTTTCGTGGAGCGCAGGGGGTTCTCCTTGTAGCATCCCTGCTGCTGCGTGGGATCCCCTCGGCAAGTCCGCCAAAGAGGGGTGCTGTCTCTGGAATCCGGCGGGTAGCTCTTGGCGACTTCATCAGGTGGAAATAGGACGTGTGCCCCTAGATTGGCTGAAGTGGCACCAGCGGCGCTCTGGTTGCGTGGCTGGAGGCTATAGCGGCCTTTGCTTGCCTGCTCGCTGGACGGGAGTCCACTGGTCCTGGCTGGGTGGCCCTCGTTTGGTGATGGTGCTTTGGCTGTAGCACCGGGCTGGAGGTTTGCCTCTCGTGCGTTGGAGGCGGTTAGGCAGGAGGGAGTCTTGGCGAGACTAGGGCAGTACGGCCCGTGCTGCCTGGTTTCTCTGGGTGTGCGCCCATCTTCTCAGTTGGTGAGAAATTTAGGCTGCGGTCTGGGGGTTGCTTCCCCCTGGTTCCCCGTGTGGGGTGGCGATTGCTCTTCAGGCTGCTGGAGGTCATTCTGGTTGCACTCTGTGTTGTCAGCCTGGAAGGTTCTGGGTAGCTTCTTGTTCTACGAAGGTGTGATCCCTCCAAGGACCAGTTGGTTTGGAGGGACACGACCATGTCTGTTGATGGAGCGGAGTTGTCTGCTGGGGTAAAGGGTTGGTGGCAGCTTTTAGGTCTGACCTGTAGACTTTCTTGAGCGTGTCGGCTGTGTTCTGGACCCAGTAGACTTGTCCTCTGCGCTGTGCAATTTGGTTGTGGCCTTCCCCCCTGGGGGCTAGCCCGGCGTGGAAGTGTTGGCATCGGTTGGAGAGGGGGTGTGTCCGCAGCCAGACAGTCTGTCCCTCTTGTAATGTGTGACAGCCTGTTTGCTCTTCTGGGGCTGGATACTTCTGCTTGATGTAGGCCGTCTGGTTCTTATTGGCTTGGTGGGTGCGTGAGGCTGCTGCTTGCTGCACTTCCTGGATAGTTGGGGCCTGGGCGGTGGGTAATCTCCATTTCCATTCCCCAGGTCGGGGGAGGTTGGCTCCTAGCAGCAGTTCACTCGGGGAAGTCTTAAGGTGCAAAGATGGTACAGGATCGCTGGTAGAGCCTTATCCCAATGACGGTGATCTCGCTGCGTATGGAGGCGTATACCTTTCTTCAGTTCCTGGTTGTGGCGCTCCATTGGGTTCGCTTGCGGGTGATAGGTGGATGTGGTCCAACATTCCACTTCCCATCGTACACAGGCTGTAGTCCATTGGTTATTTGTAAATTGGGGTCCATTGTCAGACAGCATACTCTTAGGGTAGCCCCAGCGTGAAAATACATCACTTTCCATTCGGCTGATGATCACTCCTGCGTCTGTGCAAGTGAGTGGGAAGGCTTCGACCCACCGAGAGAAGAGATCGATGACGACGAGAAGATGGGTTTTGCCTGACGTGCTTCTCGGGTAAGGGCCCATGAGGTCCAGAGTGATTTGCTCCCATGGTCTTGCTGGTCTCCTTGGGATCCCTTTTGGTTGGTAAGTGGCACTTGGCTTGAGAGTGGCGCTGGTCTGACAGTGAGAGACGTATGTTGGGATGTCTCTCGAGCTTCCTCGCCATGCGTAACGTCTGTGTTTCTGGGTCATCGTCTCGTTGGCTCCTGGGTGTCCGGCTAACTCATTGTCATGAAAGTAGTGGCAGAGTGATGGCTGGAGTAAATGTGTGACCCAGAGTTTCCAATCACTGGCGTGGCTTGGCTTGATCCAGACGTACCCTTGGTCTTCTTTGTAGTCTGGAGCAGCTGGAGAGCAGGTGGCGGACTTCGGGGTCTTTCTGTTGTTTGCCAGGAAGGTGTCGAGGTTGTTGTTGAAGGCGATCTTCTGGAGCTTGTGGGTTGCCGAATTGGTACTTGCAAGGGGTAGTTCTGGTGGCAGCACATTCTCCCAGTTGTGAAGAATCGTGGATTCATTGGTGGGTTCTGGATACCTCGAGAGAGCATCTGGCAGCTGGTTATTGCCCCCAGGGCATTGTTGAATTTCGAAGTTAAACTCTTGGAGGAGCAGGATCCACCGCGAGAGTTTGGACTTCCTGGCGCTGGTGGTCTGTAGCCATTTGAGGACTCGATTGTCAGTTTGTAGTATGAACGGACTGTCTTCCAACAGATAGCGGTACTTCCAGATGGCCCAGACTATTCCCAGGCACTCTTGTTCATGGGTGTCGTAGCATTGCTCGGTGGGGCTGAGCTGTGTGCTGGCGAACCCGATGACCTTTCTATGCTTGTCAGGGGTCTCCTGGAACAGGACGGCGCCCAATCAAGTCTGGCTGGCATCTGTCTGGAGTATCAAGGGTGTTAGAAGGTCTAGGCGGTGTAGCATAGGTAGCTCTTGGTATTGGGCCTTGACGGTTTGGAAGGCTTGCTCTTCTGTCGCGCCCCAGGTCCAGTGCTTTCGCTTGCTAGATTCCAGCTTGGTCAATGGTTCCATGTAGTGGGATATCTTGGGAGTGAAGTCGCGTAGCCAGTTACAAAGACCCAGGAACTGGCGTAACTGCTTGCGTTTCCTTGGAGATTCGGCACGCAGGATCTGGTGGACCTTCTGGGCTTGCGGTTGGTTTCCTTCGGGGGTGATGACGTGGCCAAGATATTGTATGGTGGTCTTCCAGAAGTGGCATTTACTGAGGTGAACAATGGATATGAAGTAGTTCCAGCACTTGATGAAGGTGAGTCTGGTGTTGTTCCCAGTCGGAGGAGAAAATGATGTCGTCCAGGTAAGCAATACAGAAGTGTCCCAGGTAGTCGGCCAGCACTGTGTTCATCAGTTTCTGGTAAGTGGCTGGGGCATTCTTGAGCCCAAAAGGCATAGCGCGAAACTGGTACTGGTGTCCTTCTGGAGTGGTGAATGCATTGTATGAGAGTGCTTCTGGTCGGACAGGAACGTGCCAATACCCACTCTGCATGTCAAGGGTTAAGAATATTTTGGCTTTGCCTAGACTTCTGAGGGTGTTTGGTATATTGATGGCTTGAGGGGCGATTGGAAGAGTGATTCTGTTCAATGGAGAATAATCTATGCAGAAACAGGTGTTTCCATCCTTCTTCCCCAGGACTATGCGAGAATTGTAGGGCGAGTCAGCAGGCTCGATAATAATGCGTTGCTGAAGCATGGCCCCTACTTGCTCGCAGATGATGGCTTGCTTGCCGGTGGTCGGGATACTAGGTTTGCAGAAAATTGGCTTGTGGTCGCTTAACTGAATGTCGTGCTCACTGGCTCTGGTTTGCTTCAAGACTCCTCCTGTTTGGAATGTCGGGGTATATTGGTTGAGGAGGGTCAACAGCTGGTCCAGGTGGGGCTTGTCGAGCTGCGACTGTACGTCCTCGGCCGTGATGTCCTGCATGGGCGGCTCAGTGGGTGGTTTGTCCCAGTGGAGCGTGTGTTGTTGCATCTTCCCTCGGTACACCTTTTTGTTGCCGCAGTCAATGATGCATTATTCGCTCGTTAACCAAGGCAGCCCAGAATCATTTCTTCTTCCAGTTCTTTGGACACGAAGAACTTGGTGTCGCTCGATTCGGCAATTGTGGTGAGGGGCAGGTTGACTTCTCCTTCTACCGGCAGGTACTCTTACTGACGAACTAACTGAACAGTAAGCGTTGTGGGTTTTATGGTACTTCTAATTTCGGGAGTCAAGACTTTGGCCTGTACGAAATTGGCCATGGCAGCGGTGTCCAATGTGGCCAATACTTCGTCCCGGGCGGTTTGCACCCAAAGGCGTGGAAAGCATGCAGTTGGGTAGTGGCTCTCAGGCCGTAAACCCTTTTTTGGGGTGCGCCGGGTTGGCGGGTCTGGTTTGGTTCCCGGCTACACCGTTTCCCGATTGCTCTGTGCATCGGTTCCGCTCTTGGTTGGCCCGGTGTTGTGCTTGCTGGGCGCGGTATACCTCACAGTCTCTGTGAAAATGGTATGAGGGGCAGTACCAACAGCGTGGTAATGCAGGCCGTGAAGACGGCAGCTTCGTCTTCACGGGTGGAGGTCTCTGGTTCATAGGTTTTACTGGTGCAGGGTGACTTGAAGATTGTCGAGGCGTTGGGTTATCTAGTTCCAGGGCTTTGGTGCGCTCAATCAATTCTTCTAAAGTCACGGGTTTCGGGTTGTGCGAGAAGGACCTGAAGGCTGGTGGCATCATCTACAGGATGACTGGAATGCAGGCCTCTTCTTGGCTGTTCGGGTGCACTCTGTCGTACATCTGGGCCTTGCGTCTGATGAAGGTCTCCGCGTCTTCACCTGGCTTCTGGCGGACACTGTATAAGTCTCGGGTGAGTCGGTTTATTATATCGGCTCCGGAGAATCGTGTAGTGAGCCTGTCTCGGAACTGGATCCAGGTACTCGAGTATTCGCCGTAGATGTCCCACCAGACAGCGGCGTCGCCCTTTAGCTGGGGATGTATATACTGCACCCAGTGTTTTTGCGGCATGTGGCTCGTCTTCAACTCTCCCTCACACTCTTGGAAGAAGGCGTCAGGGCTCTCATGGGGTTTTCCTGCGAACTGAGGCAGCATTGGTGGCCCCACACTTCTCTTCTCTGCAGGTGAATGGGTTCTCGGGCTTCTGGATGTATGGGCTTCTTCAGCGGCGGCAATCCTGCAGACTCTGCATCGAAATGACAGCCCCTGGAAGTCATGTGGCTCGTCGATCCAACCAAGGCACCCGTAGTGGTAGATTAGGGGACAAGTGATGCATTGCACTTGGTAAGCTCCGAGGCCTTGGCATTGTGAATGCGCACGCCTTTATTGTCTGTTCGGCACACTGTGCATCTATACTCTAGGCCGTCCATGTTCTTGGGGGTGTCCTCCCATCCGAGACACAAGTAGTGATATTCCATCCCGCAGTGGGCGCACGTGACTCAGTGGGTCCCTGCTTGTGGGCAGTACTTGCCAGCGCAAGGCTGGGTAGGCATCTCAGTAGGTTCTGTGTCGGAATCCATTGCATCTTGATGTCTTGGGCGGCACTGAGTTTGAAGTTGACTCCGAACTTTCTTGGTACCTTCTCAGGGGGCGAGTGCGCGAGGTTTGGCGCTCTTAACTCTCGCCGATCTTCGTAGCCCGACATTGGGCGCTACAGAAATACTTTTTGCCCCGCTTCCTCAAGGCTAAATATGTATATTGGTGAGGGTGGTCCACAGGCGAGGCACAGTAGGCTTGGCTGGCTAGTGAGAGAGCAAAGAGACTCCTCCTGTGGATTGATGAAAGCCTAGCACATCCAGGGAGAGTGGTGTCCCTTAGTAGAACCTACGCTAAGTACTTTCTGCGCGAGAAAAGGAAGGGGGTTTCAGATTTATTTTATAGGGGTAAGGTCGGTGTCCACTCCCCTTTGCTAGAATAGCTTTCTGAGCAGCTTCTTCTTGCTGTCTGATAAGGGCGTGGCCCTTTTGAGCATTAGACGATTCTCCGCGATAATCTCCTGGATCCGCTGGTGTAGTAGGACAGGCCTAGGGGGAGTCTTCATCGGACTCAGTAGTGGAAGCTGGTTGCACTGAATCTCCTTAAGGATCTTTCTGAGCCGTACCTGTTTGCGGGCTCGGGTCTGAGGGGCCGAAAGTTGTTTGTAATGAGCGCTGAGCTCAGGTAAGGTAGGCTCGGGGCCTGGTATCTTCTGAAGTTTCGGAATTAGACCAGCGGGGTATATCACTTGTTTGGCGACTAATTGACGTCTTGCCTTAGCGGCTTGCTGTCGTGGGTTTTCCAAACTTAGTATCTCCTCCTGAGATATGTGTATTTCCAACTCAGACATTGAATTTTAAATTAAAGAATGAGATCACGTTTCACTGGTATATTATTGATTCGCTCAGTTTACACAAGTTCACAAAGCACATTACAAAAATTCTTCCAGATCTCAATTTCCTCCGAACACACTTATTTACAGAATTTACAACACTTTCTCAACTGACTACACACTTCCCTCACAATTGATCTATACTACGCCACTGAAATATTACATAACTGATTAACACGAGCACTCTGTCACGTGGATTGACTGTTTTGCGGGAGCCCGCGATCATTAACTTCCGCTTTCCGGCGGATATTGCGGGCGCGCCTCGTGGCGGCCGATAGAGCTGCGCAAGTGGATGCGTTCCCAAGTTACCGCGCGTTAGAGTATTCGACTCGCTACATCGTCTCCAGACACTCGGGAGGTAGAGCAGGTTTGGGTAGGAGGGCTTAGGTGGCATGCTACCACCACAACCCCGGATAGGTGGTTAGTTAAGGGTAAGTGGGTAGGGGGGCTTAGGTGGCAGGCTACCGCCACAACCCGTAAGGTAAGGGAGAGTGCCTAGAGAACTCGGTACGAGCCGAGCCCTAGGAAAAAAACACTGATTTCTAGCTGGCGAGAGGCGCCTTATAAACCGTATTTACTCGTGCATAGTACGTACTTTTATTCCAAAACAACTGATAAAAATTCAGGGGTGCGTACTATACACGGAAAATAGAAAAAAAATACGTGAAAGAAAGGTCAGTTGTCGGTTGAGAGGGGCATTTGGAAGGGATGGGGGGGGGGTTGATACGGCGAAGTTAAAGCCGTAAATTGACGGGTGTAAAGAGTAGGAGAAAGTGAAAAAAAAAGCCAGCG
>PNEQ01109586.1:0-10021 GCA_003012365.1 Medauroidea extradentata
AACTTTACATTTCAGTTACATTAGATGAACATTAATGACTAACAAAATGGTAGTAAGTCGAGAAGTTTCAATTTCAGTTGTTGAGAAAAAGGGCTTAAGTCAATAAAACATTTAATAATTAAGTGAAATATAACCCAGGACGGATTATTCTTTAATGTGTTGTTAACTTCTTTGAAACAAAAGTTATATCACTAGCAATAGGTGCATTAGCATTATTATTTGATTTTGGGGAAATTTTTCAAACTTGTTTATGCTCTCCTGAAAAGTAGTACTTTTTGACTTGTGCCCTTCTTACCAGAAACCAAAGAATTATTACTTTGGATTTAATTCCACTTTGTTCATTAGCTGTGTGGTATTTGATAGTTAAGTTTTGTTACGTAGAAAAGTTCATGCTGTGAGCATAAATATCAGTCCTAAATATAATAAAAGAAACATTCAAAACCTACAGTATATACATTTAGTGTTCATAGCGAGTAAATACTTTTCCGCTCATTAAATTGTTTTTTATTTTTTACATAGGGCACATGTTGAAGTCGCCTCTCCAATTAGTGAAATTATATTTTCACAAAAGTAATTTTCATTTTAATGTCATGTTTGTTACATTTTTATTTGCAGTTTTCTTGTATGGCTAATTTGTTTCGTAAACAAATTTCGAACTGTTGTCTGATATTGCCTCTATTGCTTAAAGTGTTTGTGTTCCCTCCTATTTCATTTCCATGAGTGTAACTACTATTGAAAGGTGACTAACAATGCTCTGAAAAATTGAAAATAGTGTAAATACTGTAAACATATTTAAAAATTGAAGTCTTTTTACATAGTGATATTTAATGTCTTCACCGACATTGTTTCAGGTGCCGAAGAATATATAGAACATTTTATAACTATGCTAAATCTGAATAAAAAAATATTTAAAACCAACAAAATACATTTCCCCCCTAGATCTTGTGCCAGTAATATTGTGACCCAATGGTAAAAATTATGTAGCATTGATAATGAAATCGTAACTACAGTCATATTTATTCTTAAACGTAGGATATAATAAATGTATTGAGGTGGTAACACTGGAATAAAATGACTTTTTCTAAACAAATGACTAGGCAACGTTGAAATCGGGAGGACCCGGGTTCGATCCCTGACTCCGGCCATCCTGATTTCAGTTATCCATGGTTTCCCGAAGTCGCTGCAGGATAATTTTCTGGGATGATTTCTTTACAGGAGACATCGCGGATTCCTCTCCCAGCTCCTGCCATTGTACAAAGTTGTCTCATCGTCTAAAACGACCTCGCTGTCGACAAGACGTAAAGCCCAGTTACTTTACCTTCTAAATGAATGAAATAAACATTGCAGAATAATACTCTCTAAAGTTAACATTTCGAAACTAAACTTAAGACTTGCCTGATGACAGTCGGACATACGGAATGAATGTTTCTTGTGAAAATACACAAAAATCATTACTACAAGTAAGTATAAAGGATTTGAGAATATAGGACCGCACTTCTAAGGTACTGAGAGCCAATGACGGTAATATAGATGAATATGGAGTAGAAGCGAAACTGCAGACACGTAGCCTGAAAATAAGGAGGATCATCCGGTTAAATTACCTTTCCCAATTTAGATAAAAATATGTATTACAAAACTGTTATATCCCTATAATAATAACTCCTGCTAATAATAGGAAACTAGATATATTTTTTTTATTAATAGTCTCTTAGTAGCAATTTAAAAATCAACAATAACAGTGCCTGCTACTAGATATTACAATAATAACTACTATTATAATAGGAAACTAGATATATTATTTTATTTATACTCCCTTAGTAGTAATTTAAAAATCAACAATAACAGTGCCTGCTACTAGATATTACAAATAATGGCCATCCTACATGCGAGTCAAAATCCTGACTACGCTCTTGCCCAGAACAGGATGAATAGGAGATAGCCAAAGAAGGTTGACAACCATCTCCAGGCACGATTGCCACACAGGTAAATCCGAAGGTATTATCTCCTGTGTTCGATACGACGTTGTCGCTGCCTCCTTCCTGTACTACTGTGGCAGCACAACTATACGTTTACAATATCAGCAATCACTCACCATTTGTGTACTTTTTTGTGCAGGGAAAAATATTCACGACACTGAAATTTAGTTATTACTGCAGGGTTACGCTACGTTTTGTGAAAAGAAAAAAACAAATATAAACTTTTACGCTGTACATGTTTTAAAATAACGACTGCCTTACCTTGAGGTTCTCTGCAGTTTTAAAATAAAACCTCACTATATAATATGATATGATATTCGAAAAGTAATGAACTATAATGAATTGTACTATATTTGTATTCAACTACGTTTAATATTTCGTTGGCTGACATCTACTTAGTTGGTTACGCGCGGGCTTATGGTGCATTCTGGGTTCGGGTAAGTGGTAAGACAGGAATGAGAATTTAAGTTTATTTGTCAATCTGAGTTACAAAATTGAAGTGGATACCCATCTCTTATGACCGTGCTGCTGTCGACGATATGTTTATCCGGAAAAATTACTATATTTTAATTGTCTGTTTATGCCTCAAGTAGAAATGTAGTAGGTAGAAAGAGTTTTCTACCTGTAAAAATATTACTAATTTTTAATAAGAAATTAAAAACACATTTTTTTTAGCTAAGGAGGGGGTGGAGTTACAACCCCAAACTTTCTCCCCCCTCCTGGCTCACTGCTTGTGACAGGTTGTACTTGCACCAGGTTTTCGAACAAATTTTACAATAATTTCACCTCTATCGAGAAGATCGAGTAAGGTTTTGTAAACGCCTAAGGCCGTGTTGTGGTGTAATCTAAGATAACACAGTCGGCACCAAGCACGAACACTGTTCATGAAACTGTATCGCCACAGCCATATCAATATCACCACAGGCTGCCGGGCCACACGCCTCTTGTCGCGGCAACATTGCTATTATCTGTACACTGCTGACCAAGATATTCTACACAGCGGTGCGCCACAGCAGTAGAATCGTTACCCCCGCGCTACCTACAGGAATAGCAGTGGCGCTACCGAGTCTGGGACGTCCTTAATAAACAAATAAACTGGAAATCACGAATCTCACATAGGACTCGGCTCGCACCACATCACTGGGGCACTTGACCCAAATAAAATAGTTAACGGCAAAACTTAATAAAAAGAGAAATCAACAAAAATCTAAAGTGGGTCTAGACGTCCAAGAAACACCGACTCTACTAGACACATTAAAATAAACCTGCATTTAAAGAACAAATGCTGAAGAATACGTTCAACACAATTTTGTGCAGAACAAGCTGTTACGAGAGTAACATAGCGAGGAACACAGCCGAGGGCGAGGCAAGCTGAGTAAGGATGTTTTAACATCTCGGGTCCCAAATATAAAGGCTTGCGAAGAGGCTGCGCAAGAGATAACCGCCACGAGTGACGAGGTGCTGGGCGACATCGAGCCAGAGGGTTGTCAACGACGTCGAGGGACAGCCAGCTCCGGTGTCCAGGAGGGCACAGCCTGGCCAGCGATCCGGTCCCGGTGTTCTCAGCACGCCTTAGACTACTCCTCGCTATCATCCGCTCAGGGAGTGAACTAAATGTGTGAGACCTCATAGAACAAGCAGTAAAGAGTTAAACAAAGCCAAGCATAACATTTAAGTTATAGAATGTTACAAATATGTGCAAAACCTCGTTTGACATTACTCTAATTGAACCACTGATGCATTAGCTAAGCGTTCCTGTGCAAATATATGATATTGAAAATGAATATCTCTAAAGTCTTGTAAACAATTTCGTGCTTATGTGTACAAATTTATGGGAATAAATACCATTGTAATGTGGCTATGAAAATGCCTGAGAACTTCAATACAGATGCTTCAGTAAGCCACATACGAATCTGACATGCTAAATTTCCAAGTAAAGTAACAGCAGGTAGTCTGATAGGTTAATGTTCAATAACTCACAAGCTTAACTAAAATACTAAATCCTCAATGTCAAGTCTACGGTAGTTACGATGAAATATACTTGAACGCAAAGTTTGCGAACAGGTGAATACAGCACGCGGAAGCTAGGGTTGCGAAACTTTCTATGGAATCAAAATCAGGATCAAAACTCTAGATACAAAAAATTCACACGAAACCTGAAATTACTTTAAAGAAAATTTCTTATTAGTATGGTACCGAAATAGGGTTTACAAAATTAAGTTAAATATTGATGAACAACGTAAGAGAAACGGTGCCCCATACATATAGTGCTTCGGACAAAAAGTTAGCCACAAAATAGAATATACCTATGTACCATTCAACAGGTCTGTTAAAGAAGAAGCGAATCTAAAGACAATCATACTCACAAACCTAACGCTTCTCGGCCGTTACGAGGTGTGATCTAAACAGGGGAATGGGAGTAAGATAAATAGTGAAGGGTGAAGAGCTCTGATCAAGAAATTTCTAATACTGGACAAACAAATAAGCAGGCGGCGGGCAATTTAAACGCTGTCGCGAAGTAAACCATCTCAGACATAAATAAAATAAAATAAGTTATCAGTCGGAATCCAGGTATAAATTATTTCGTCTTTGAAACTGTTCATATCAGTGTACTGATGACTGTTATCATAAAAATGCCCGATTATGTATTAGCTTTTCGCGATATAGGGGTGGTATCATTATCGTCGGACAAAAGAAAGATATAGGACTTAACTGATAAATTATGTGTTTACGTGTGTGTGTGTATATATTTTTTTTACGTTTATTCTGTCTGTGATCTGGCTTATATTCTCGACCGCAGATACTATGCCTACAAGTTCCAGGCGGGATGTAAGACCTTACGCTGGGCATTTGTAAATATTCAAACACCTTAGGTTGCAAGCTAGTCCCAAATGTGTCCCTACGGTTACATGACAATTATATCTCAAACACTTTTAATGCTAACCTGTTGTAGTCCAATACTCTTAAGTCTGTCCGCACCCTTACAATGCACTCACGGTAGTTAGGGTTAGTTCCATAGGACTAGAAGTCACAACATAAATATGGCGTTCAAGCATACGTCTACCTAGTCTTATTATTGTCCTATATCACAAAGCAAAATTTTAAGCAAATTTATTCAATAATTTGGTCATAATTGACTAATATACAAACTATCCTGTTTATATTATTTGTAGGAGCTGGAAAATCATATTGAAGCATTAAACAAGTCAGTGAATAAATATTACTGGCCCTATAAAATAATGTCATAATTACTTGGAGAAGAACCCAGGTTAACAGTAGACGGCTACTGTTGACAGTGAAAGAGAGATAAATATACAACGAAAAATTTCGTTGCTCAATTAAAAATTTCTACAATGTTTCCCATAAGCGAAAATAGGGAGTAATTTCATAAATAATTGGCAAGTTAAAGCATATATCAATGCCTTTCCAGTAAAGTAGGTGCTTTTGGCATCTTGAGTAATACATGAAAGATTACACAGTACAGTCACTCTATCTCAATACATATTTGCCTATGTCACCAGTTGGTAATCCAGCAGATGAAAACATTATGTCATTCCTTATTTTAACGAATTCAGATAAGGATGACGAGAGTGCAGTTTCATAAAATAGTTCATGTATTTTGAAATAATTTTACAAATGTTTATTACGTACCACATAACGCAGACCAACATAAAAATTACAACTATAAAATTCAATTTGTATTGTAATTTTGATATGTTTTATACAGTTTAATTTAATGATTTACATTTTTATTTCAGTGCTCATAGGATTTTAAAAATGTTATAGCCTAGGCAAATAATTGACAACTTAACATGAACCACATGCTGTTATATCAAACAGTGGGTGTACTTAGACGGGTAGTACACGAGATAAGCATTCTCGTCAAGTAAACCGTGTTCTTAGCTGCCGCGAATGAACAAGTTTAGTTCTACGTGTAAACTCTACTTAGATCAGAATATGTGATCGGAGGAAAATTGTTATCCCATGCATTGTCCGTATTAGTGCACCATATGATGAAGGCTAATACATAAGTATAATACTTGAAATTCCCAACATTTACATTGGAAAATTTTAACCTATACAGTGAGTAGTATTTTCACATTACCAGACAGCTTAAAACATTTGAATAATTGACCAACTATTACTCTGCAGGAAGGACACTCTAGATGGAGTATTTGGTTCGTGGGGAAAACTTCACCGTCTGATGCTATAACAATATGATGCATTTCTGTTTCCACGAAGTCTGGCAGACAAATTCTGCACAAAAAACAAACTGAACATGTGTCTCCTGCTCCTGCTTGGGTAACTCCTTCGTCTCTTCCGTAAGACAAACGCAGTTCTTGCTGCTGAACTATTATATCTTCAGTGAGCATGAAGATTACTGTGTTCATTAAAGTGGGAGTTTGCCTGTAATCTGAGGATGGTAGTTGACGCGACACTGGAACTAAACAAAAGAAATGTAAACAATTGAATGATTTAATAGTTTTAATTATGAACCTAGACAGTATTGTTTAAGCAATAACTAATGTTCAAAGAACTAATTTTAGACCTTCCTTTATCACATTCTTAATATGTGCTCTTATAATTTCAGTTGAAGTTTAGTGCAAAATGGGAATATTCACTGGAGAAAAAAAACTATTTTGTTGTGGCTGAAACATATTTTGTCAATAAAGACCTCACCAAGTACTTGGTGAACTCTATATTGACCAAATTAAATTACAACTACCACAAAACCGTTTTTTCCTCTTGCAATATAATTTAATATTACTGAAACCAGACAAGTTACAAAACCAAAAAGTTCCAGGAACTGGTTAACGGGATTTGTTTTGTGACTTGTCGGGATATAAACCAAGTGCGTGAGTTGTAGGGTAACTAAACAATATCGTCACAGTTACATAACGCCAATCTTTTTGAATACAATAACGATAGTCTTCTTCAGTTACTTATTATAAAAATAATGCATACAAAGGTTGGAATTACCATATTAGGTCGATCAAGCTGTCGTATAATGGTTAAATTTTAATTAAATAATATGATCAGACAGATATTAACTAATAACTTTGAGTTACATTTAAATATTAAAATAATGTTTACAGAATTAAAACAGTCTTTCAATCTAGACGTTATTGGCAACGTGTCTAAGTGAAGAGCCGGATCTCATTCGACTGAGCCAATTGCAGTAATGTTCTTGCAACACCACGTGTCTGTGATTCCAAATATGGGTCGCGGGTCATTAATGTATATAAGCAATTTTAATTCCCAGCGAGTACTAATAGTGGTAAGATGATGTCTTTATTGTAATATTTTGTTCTTGTTGTTTTGGAAAGTATCGGTAAAATCTACAGTCCTTGAGAACCTCACTTACGAATAGGCCCTACATAACGAGCAGCTAAAATTGCATAGCGCAATAATCAACAAACCGGCAGCTGTGCGCAAGACTAAAAGGCCTATCAGTTTCAGAGATCCAGCTATCAAATGACTTCCTCTGCACAATAGGGAAACACGAAAACTTTTACCTCTAACTTCTCAATGTCCAGGTAACGTATGCATACATGTTTGCTTTGCATACAATGTATAGCTAGGGACCCCTGATATTCGCCAAAAGATTTTTGCAATATTTGTTTCAATGCCTTACATGAACATCTTCAGCTCTGCTGCATGGTAATTGGGTAGCGTGTCCTTGTGCAGTGATGTCTGGCAGTTGATTGTACCTATCAGAATAAGGTTACTACTACACCACACGTCTGTAATTTGTCCCAAGTCGCGGAGAGTTAAAACCTCTTGTCACTGGCTATGAATCAGATATACACATGTGCTCGCAAGACATTGAAACAAACTGATGCAAAAATCTTTTCGCGAAAATAAGGAGTCTCTATAGATAACAAACAACAGTTTTTTTTGTGCCGAACTAAGTTGTTTGCATCATAGAAGAAAATAATTTATTTGTGAATAGCATTCAATTCGTCGTTGTGATGCGTGCATACATGTTTAAGTAAAAGTGCTATGCAGTTGCACAAACGTTATCATAAGAGACAAGCACCAAAACTTCAAGAGGATCTTGGCATTGGATGGAGTGGAATACGCGTCATGTTAGAAAGCGTTTTAAATGTGGCAGCTTTGTGCACGAGCGTGAGGTCTGCTGTGTGTCACTCATTGGCTGTATTGTCTCTGTAGCGTGTATATATGTAGCTTTAGAGGTTGTACAAGGGGGAGGGGGCGAGATGAGAACACGTTTGGAACTCTAACGCGCACTACGTCACGTGGCATTCACTCCGGTCAAGCCAGCAAGCCAAACCTCTGTACGCAAATAACATTAGAAACTAAACTCGTCACTGATCGCGAACTACTCATCTAAATGATTTGAAAATTTGTATAGTATATTTATGAACTGTTCTGTCCATAATAACGCATGTTAATTTTTGCAACTAAAATTCTGTCACAGTTAAAAAAATTATTTTTTAATGTCGTTTTACAGACAATCTAGGGAAAATGTAACATAAATTACAGTAAGTGACAAATGGTTTTGTTTTTGGAGATAAGAGTGAGCGTATCAATAACGAAAGGAAGATGATATTCTAAATTGTATTAATGTGACGTAAGTTGCATGGAATCTTATGATTTTAGTGACAGGTTGAACACTGATGATATTTCAGTCACCACGCGTGCCTGGTTCAAATGGCTAATACAAACACTGTCGGTTTAGTCACACCACACTTTATTTTCAATTCTCATTTTTGTATTTGTTAAACATATTCCGATAACTTTTACCAAGATAGGCCCTACTCAAGCACATTAGAATTACTTTAATATAACAATGTCGCATTGCAAAACTGTTATATTTCAGGGACATGTCTGTTGTTATCATACATAATCTTGCAGCAAAGTAGAAAGTAATGCAAATGGTGAAATATTTCATTTAAATATAAAACAAATAATTTGCACATTGATACTCTTAACAAATTAATTATGCATGACATATGTGAGGAGTCAGATTTTAAGACGTAAACTTATTGTGTGTATATTTGTTCCGAGTCCATTGTGTTAGTACTTTATTAATTTCATATTGTGTTTTGTTCAAAACAAACTTTGTATTGTATTCTTATATTGATTATAATAATGTTCGGTTCTACATGTCACGCAAGCTGTTTATAATGTTTCATCAGCCAAAGGCTGTACTGTAAGAAAAAGGTTACGTAAACGAGCAGCTAGCAAACAAGTAAACATTTGCGGCGCGTGAATGCCATTATTTCTGAACTTTGGCTCATCGGATGACGATCTCTCTCTCTCTCTCTGGTGATTCAATTTAAGTAGTTCAAAGCGGTTAGCAACATAGTCACACCACTGTCCAGTCATTGCTTTCTGTGGTGTAACATCGAACCCTGTGCCATTGACGTCAATCAGGAGGCCAGAGGTCACGGGCAGTTGGTGAATATATACCCCTTCAGCGAGCTGACTCGCTCTCTTATTTACTCTCTAATTGCTTCTTTTTATTCGCTATGCTCTATTCTCTACGTGGTCGATGATCGACGCTTGCTGCTCGAGAGGGAACGATGTCACGATGTAAGTGTACTTTTTATATTTGTAACTAACATTTTAGCTTGGTTGTCAGAAATAAGTTCCATTTCATTTTATGTTAAAGAATTGTTATTTTGATAAACGTAGAAATAAAAGATTGGTTTGAATTCTTCTTTCTTTGAATGTTAATGACTTGCTATGTTTAAACTCAAAGTTTCTTGTCCTATACGTAAACAGGCAGAGTTCGTCTCTGATACATATGTAAAGACCATCTTGTTCCGGGAAATGGAGACCTGTAGATGTAATCATTGTACTAAACCAGTCAAAGGTTTTCGCAAGGTCTACTATTGCGCGTACTGCGAGTACAAGTTTAAAACCTTGTAATTCTTTAGTATTGTAGTATGTACTTCTCTTGGGGTAGTGTAGAATTAGAACCTTGAGCACAGGTTCTTCATGTTTACGGTTTATTTTAGGCATTTATCTTTTATGTCGCTAGAGGTATGCAAACGTTAAATATTTACTGTAACTGA
>PNEQ01109587.1:0-10024 GCA_003012365.1 Medauroidea extradentata
GTTCATGTAGTGAATTGATATCAGTGGAGTATGTGGATTGTTTCTTATTTTAAAGTAATAGAAAATGTCATTAATTAGATATTTTGAAGTGTGATGCTATAATAATAGTAACATCAACTAGAATACTAAAGAATATAATTTTTTAAAGCTCAAAATTCTGAAGTAGTTCACCTCCCGAACTTCGTAGCGTGGCTGCGATCTGGCAACAGCGCGCGCCATAAGCTCTGTACTGCAATCTAAGGTTGGGACGCTCTATTCACGGAGGCATTTACTGATTTATTCGTGTAACGAATGGTGTTGTGTATTTAATAATTACACATAACAAGATTGTACACATTGTTTCTTAAAAATATCACTGCATCAAATTTCGCGTTAATAAGATGTTCACGTTAATGACTAAAATGTATGTTTAGTGTAAAAACAAATCTCGAGAAAAACATAATTAGTAAATAGATTGTGGGTATTAACGTGAATACCAAAGCATGTTGAGCGCGAGAGAGCACGATTAAACGAATACCAAAAACGACGTTGGCAGTGCTAAATATACTTACGGTGAGGCATTTTACAAAAGATGGAGACCGCGCATTCGTATATACAATATCGTTCCGTAGTCTCAATGTTTTGGGATGCAAATCACCCTTCAAGAATATAAATGTCGTTGTACAGCAGGCATGATTCACGACAGTCATTTCTTTTATCTGCGGTCGTCGTGCTGCTGACTCGACACAATTATCTGGAACCGCCCCCGCCTCCTTGCTAGATTGGAAAAACAAACAGAGCGTGAATCAAGATCGTATTTTACATGGCTGACGCCGGGTAGCGAAATTAGCTCTGCGTTAGCCGATAATTGAATACACGTTCCAGTGTAAAGAGCCTTGGCGATCAATAAGCCGAACACCGGCGGACACTTGTTACTCGAACATCCACAAACACAAAGTCCTCATTTGCAGCTCCATCGCAGCGATACGGGTTCAGTTCCTGGTGGGGTCGCTCCCTATTTCCGAACGCAGGTTGGCTAGTTTCCTCGCGATATTCTCGTCCCTTCTCCGTCCTCCTCTTTCACTTTCAACGCATTTCTCACCAGAGTTCAAAACTTCTATGTTTAAGAAACTGCCTCGTCTAGCCAATGAACAGCGATATAACGTGTCATGCGCGTTATTTTGTACGGGAAACTGCTGACTCATCATTAGAGACATAGGAGTATGTGGACAAAAGATTTTTGCAAAGTTCTGTTTTCATGCCTTATGTGAACATTGGCATCTCTGCTTCATGGTCAGTAATTTATTGTTTTAACTCTCACATTTCTTTGGATTCTATTGGCAGATCACAGACATGTGGTAACACAATAAACTTATCCTGATTCGTGCAGTCAAATGATAAAAGACGTGTCTGAGCAAATATTCGCTGCCATTAACCATGAAGCAAAGCTGCCGATGTGTACGTAAGGTGTTTTAAAAAAAAATTATGCATAACTCTTTTCGAGACAAACTCGTGACTATGTACCAATTTAATATTAACAAATAAAATAGAAACAAAAACTTGCGCTAGTCAGAATTACGTTAACGCGATTGTTGTACATGTGGTTGGTTTACGGAACATGAATAAGAAAGCCTTCTGAGAGCCAGGCTTTGAAAGAATCTTTGTGTTATCTAGAGATAAACAATTGCATATCTCGGAGTTAAAATACTCTTTTACTCAGGACTTGTGTTTATAGGACATTGTGGCACAGGAAGTCAGATTTACCTACAGCTCTAATGCATGGTTACCGTTCTCCCACGTCTGAAGTTCTTGTATGCCAAATATTACTGGAGTTCCTGGTTTTGAAGTTCATCTAGTGTAGAAATGGTATTTCAAAATTGTTGCTATTAAACATCCAGATGCCATGACGGGATCACTGAAAACTCTTAATTTTTTTTGCTTAGGTCAGTAAACCGTTTGGATATTTCTTCTAACGAATGATTTACCCCTGGCGACTCATTGAAACTATGAGTAGACATTCATATTACATAGCGATGTCAATTGTATAGTTAAAAACTCTATAATGAGCTCGCTGTTGTTTAGTAGTTTGTAGAGAGCATTGTTATGGGAAGAAGGCAATAATAATTACTGTTCAGTAAAGTTAAAGCTGTTGAATGTTATTTTTTGATACAAAAAAACTTTTATAAGTTTCTCTTGTGCATAAAATTTTATATCTTTTGTATTAACCAACCTTAAATTGAGAGAAGTTAAGTATGATGTTATGAGAAATTACTCTTCGTACGCTCCTTAAAAACGTTAATAATTCGTTACGTAATAAACCGGTGCAGCAAACGAGTAAGAATAATTAAGAAATTTGAGCGGTTGTAACATTCAAGAGTGTGTTATTTATTTATATTTATAGTAAAGCAAACAAATTTAATTCGTAGGCACATATTGTATAAAACTGATGTCATTAAAGTAAAGAATTTTCATGAAATAAAGTTATATGGGTATATAAAAAATTATATGTGCTATGTTTAAAATTTTGACGAAAAACATTTTCATAGGACAAACTATTTACAGATTTGTTGGCCTTAACGTAAGTTTTTTTCTATCTGTGCAGCGTATAGCCCATTCCAATCGAGGGCCTTCTCAGATATATGTTTAAAAATTAGTTATTTTAAAATATGTTACTAGGTCCTATATAATAAAGAATGAATGGCGGTTCGTAGATGTTTCGCTGCTCTTATATTTGAATTTACGTAAGCGAGGCAATTTATCTCAGTGGCTAAACATTGACAAAGACTGCATAGGTAGAGCAAACGGTCGATTGTATAGGGGAGAGGTGCGGATATTCGAGGTGTGGTGCGGGGATGAAAAAACGGAGGTGTTCTTTTCAGGCAGAGGTAAATTTGTGATATCCATCCCGCTCGGCGCTGACAGTACCACTGATGTCTCTCTCGCTGCTCTGACATGGGATGTGAAGGGGTTGAAAGTTCACAGACAAAAGGGAGCTCCAGTTCGTAATTGCCTTGGCGCCGCGCGGCCTGCGGCTGGCTTGCACCTCGGCTGTGCTGAACATGAGCTTCAGTTCTGTGAGGTCTTGGGAGGACAAAGGCCTCGCAGCGCTCCTTGCAGGTTCTGGCCGGGGCAAACCGTCCTTGAATTGGAAGCAAACCTTTCGGCGCCTGTCATGAACATGCACTTGCTGTTTTAAGCAAATAATTGCTGAAAATGCCTCGTGTTATTCCACCCTTGGAAAAAGTTAACTTGTGTGGTTGTCGGAAAGTTGAAGTTTTTCTCTTCTTTTTCTGTGTTCGAATCTGGCAGTAGTTCAAGAACGCCTGTACTTTCAGCTCCTGGCTGCAGTTATCACAGAGGGACAAATACATAGGGTCCCTTTAATTTTCGTGAAACATTTTTTCGAAACACTTCCTTAAAATGACGCACATGCTTATCAACAGCTACGCTTCGAAGTTATTGGCAGCGTATATTTGTGTAAGGCGTCACATATTTGTAGAGACAGGAGATTTTCGCGAGAAGAATTTTGTCCCACTTGGTTTCAGTGTCTTACGTGCACATCTGTAGTTCAACTTCATGGTTATCAGCTCTTGTGTACTTCTGTAGAGTCGACCTTCATTTGACTGAGCCCAATCATAACAAGGTTACCTGCGCGACACCACGAGCTTGTGATTTGCGATTAAGAACCTTATACAATGGTAGTTAAAACAACCAATAACTAGAGGCACGACTATTTCGCGTATTGATTGTATGTAGGCCAGGTTGAACGTCAACAACGTATACTTCGCTGTCACTACTGTGATCGGACAACAGTAATTTTGATACACATTTGACGACTGCAAACCAGTAAGGAATAAGGAAATTACTCGTGGTGAGATCACATGGTACCCGCATGCATGGCTAGAAGCCAATGAACAATTGACTATGCCAAGTTGGTGTATAGGACAGAGAAATCTAAGCTGCTACCAGATGAATACGCAAAATAATCGTGCCTCTACCAATAACTGACCACGGAGCAGAGCTATAGATATGCACGTAAGACACTGAAACAAAGTGGGGCAAAAATTATTTCGCGAAAACTCCCTGTCTCTCCTTATTTGACTGAGCCAATCAGAACAAGGTTACTACGACACAAGTATGTAATTAACGGATAACTCCAAGACGCTGAGCGTTCAAATCATGCAATCATTGAGCACAAAACAGAGCTGAGGCGTCCACGTAAGGGCATTGAAAGAAGTTGCTGCAAAAATATTTTCCGTGTAAACTACCTGTCCCTACAAATAGAAAAAGAGTTTGGGCTTGGAAATGCGAATATGTGCACTGTAAAAAAATTCTAAAATGTTTGGAAAGTAATTAACCTAAACACAGTATGGGCCAGTTACCATACTACCGCTTTGTAAATATGAAAACTTTTACAGTTGTTACAATACAAGACTGGTACATTTAGTATGCATTTGAATGTTCTATAAAAACGTTTGTGAGTGTTACAATGGATGTCTGCGAATCATTTCTATCATATATACTTTCCTAGCGCTCCTATACGCACGTTTGGCAAATTTACAACCTATTTTTTTAGAGTTTGGCTAAACGTCTGGTCGACAGCAAGTTCATAAAAGACGGAGCTAATGGCTCTCGCAGACGGAAACGTGTAGGCATACGGCCAATGTTATCTCAGCTAACCTAAGTTAAGATGTTCGGACCGGGAATAGAACCCTGGTTCTCCCAAATACGATTACATTGTTTTACCAAATCGATGTTATAAAATTCAGGCTTTACCGTTAGAAAACGAGATATTGTTTCCCGAACAAATCCTTGGGAAATATGCGCTATCCCCGCATACGTTACGTGTGTTCCGTTTCTCCTGTTCAACAAGAAAGGCATTGAAGCTGAGAGAGCTGACAGCTGGACCATTTGTTCGTCTCAGCAGCACCTGCTCTGCCTCAGCTGTGGAGCGTCGTTACGCGAAATGGATTTTTAACGGCTTGCGCCATCAAGACTGGTGTCAGTGGAAGGATAGTTACGTGGGAGGGAAGAGGAGGCTGAAAAGGAGGAGCGAAAGCCTGTCTCTTCCGTACAGCAACGTAAATCAAGTAGTAACTTGATTCTTGAGGAAGCCACATTCAGAACCTCAGAGAATGTAAAGATAATAGTACCTTTTCAGTTTTCGTGTACTCGCAACACATTACCTAGAGTACAATATTATGCGGTAAAAATGATTTTGTTAGCGTGACCGATGTGCTACAGAATATTCTGTTCTTGTGGGCATGGAGAAGACACGTATCTACATTATTAGTCAGACCATGCTACTGAGTGAAAAAAAACATATTGATGTTACAATCACAACAGTGTTAAGCAAGGGTTTCTGTAACAGTAATCCTGTAGCTACTGTTAAGTTACTAACACACTATATTAAGTTGTAGGGTAGGAATTCTTACATGAGTGTTTAATGTAAGATAACTCGCGAGGGAGATGCAAATCTTAAGGGATTTCAGAGCCTTGATGATTGAATATATATGTAAAAAATATTACAATAGGATACTTTTTCCGTTCAACATGTGTAAGAGTAAGTAATGAGCTGTAAGTTTCTATAAAAAAAAGTTTCTATTTACAACATTATTTTAGTTAGCACTACTGAAGCTTCCACGACTTATCTTCCCGCGCATAAAATTACATTCAGCCAAAATGTTAGCACGTTTTAATACTGTATAAAGTTACATTAAAAACATACTAATTACAGTTTATTTTCTTCACAATCAGTTCGGAGAAATTAATTTTCTATGTTGATGTTCTTAAGTCTTCCATACTTCAGAGCTGTTTATTAGTAAAGTTTTCCAAACAAGTATTTTATTATAGTGAATTAATTAACTTGCCGTTCTTCGTGTTACCATTTTCTTGCGGAAATTCTAAATATATCGCATGTTTACGATGTATAATTTAAGGAGTAAACAGCTAAGAACTTTTTAAAACCAGATTGGAAATTAATCGTGCCAGTAAATCCGCGTGCTTCTGACAATCAGTTTTCCAATGAATATTTACAAAATTAGTTTTGGCCGAGGTGGGAATTACCGATCTGCGGAAGCCTGAAATGTTTTTTTTTTTCAGCTGGTGTGTAAATTCAAACAATCGGCGAGCCACAAATGCAATTAAATTTCTGCAGCTCGACGAAAGTAAATTACAGCAGTTACCAAAGCCATTCGGTTATGTTTAGGAAAACATTTCGTTCCAATATTTTCCCACGCTACCGTCAGTTTGAGAATTTAACCTCGTATAGTATGGCTCAGTATGCGCTATAGGCCTACTAGCAGGACTGGATGTACGTGACTATACCGGTTGTCCATAAAATACCGCATAATAAACAAAATACACGAGTACTGGGATAAATTGGAAACGAAAATGTTTGTGGCAAAATATTGTACGACATTTTACGTGCACAAGGTGGCAACACTTCACGGAGAAAGTCCACTCTTGCGCTCCACGACCAGGTATTATTTTATGTACGTTACGTCAAGTAATCGTAGAATCATGTTTGGACTGCTTGGGTGCACCTAATAGTATAAAGGTCAGAACAGTAGCAGTAAGGTAAGTAATATATCTTTGGAGCGCATGAGTGGACTAACTACTGTGCTATGTTGCCACACTATGCACGTAAATTATCATCGTACAATAGTTTGCCACCAACATTATCGTCTCAAGTTTTAGTCTAGGATTCGCGTGGTGAGCTTATTATGTAAATAGACATTTTGTGCCGTCTTTGTTGACTATAAACGTAAACAAACCAACACTAACTTCAAAATAAATTTCATTAAACAATCGATAGTAGTAAGATAGTTTAAACGAATTGACAAGCATTAAATTCTTCTTCCTTTTTATTAACATGTGGTATTAACACGCTTTCTTGTTAATTTGTTTGACTGCTCGTTAGCAGTGAGTAGGGACGTGAAAAAATTCTCTTTTCTTTTACGCACAAGCTAGATTTCAAACATCTCTAGGTTCGTGTCACTTTCGCAATTGGTACTTGACTTATTTGACACCTCCTGGAGGGCGATGAGTCGATAATAAAGAAACAACTAAATGCAAGCCCAATCCTGTGGTAGCAGTTTGTCAGCGAGCAGCTAATGAACAGCTGCTGTATACTTGAATGTACAGATATTCTTGGAGCCTAGCCTACAGGTCAGTGAAAAAGCGCATTTTTCCTGTCTCTAGCAATGTGGTATTGATGGTACCCGTATAATTACCCGTATTCTAGTCTGTCTCTTTGTCTGTTCGGTACACATTTTGTTGTCTATTTTTAAACTAACTTCCCCAATATCGCCCTACTTTTTTCGTTTTAATATTAGTAGTATTTTCATATAAAACTAATGTTGTGATTTTAGTCCATTTTTTTGTTATTTGTTATTATTATCCGTATCAACGAACACATTGAAGCAACGTTCGAATGTCACGATAAATCACATAACTGCCAAATATATGACAATGTGTTTAAAATTGCAAATACGTCCTTATAAAATTAACATCGTTTCACAAGTTCGTCCAGGTCGTACAGGGGTGTGCAGATATTCGGAATATAGAAGTTATATCGGAAACTGTTCAATATAGGTGATTGGTGTTGGTTTAGGAATGACACTCAAATAAGGTTAACACGTGTGTACACCCATTCCAGGCCCTCCAGTTGTCTTTAAAGCTAATTTTCTTGCTGTCGTAAATAGGAAAAAAATTGGTGTTTTCAGGGCCCTTTTATGACATGAAAATCTTGGTGCAGAAAATTCGAAATTGTATAGACGAGTAAAATAGATCATATTTAATTTTACATTATTAAATAATAGAGTCACCGCTGAATGTATCATAGAGGCGCTCTTTCAGCAAAAAGACTTCGCGCATAGAGACTAGAAAGAGGTGTGACGCGCTTGCTGTGTCGTTTTTAGCGCTCCACGCTTCTAGGGCTCGAAGGTGCAAAATACATTCAACAAACGGCCACTTAAAGGTCGGGAGGTAAACTTATCGTTATAGTACGTTCTGAGGAATGTGGTACAAAACGTTAATGTTGTCGGCCAATCTATAAACATATAAATGCGCCGCCGTTGATACCTTGTCAATGAGAGCAATGGATAACGTGTCAGTTCTTTTGAAACATATTTTGTATGATTTTAAAAATGGTCAACAAAGATAATTTTTCTGAACGTAAATACTTGTTGAGAGTCAATGTTCCTTTACTAGTACAGTCTTGGTGCACGCAGTAGGAACCATTAATAAACGTGCAACTGTATCTATAGGCTTTTCGCTTTAAACTGAGCACTCCTCAACATACATTATAACCCTAAACTGCATTTAATTGGATTCAACGGTTAAACGATTCCAGTGTGGTGAAACACTTACACTGGTTTTTAGTTTCATGATAATTTTCGTATTGAAAATATTAAAGACGAATGCATAATTTTCGAAAGAATATTTTCTTCAGCGCTCACTTTATCCTAAACAGTCTATAACAAAATGTAATGCGAGGCCATTCACAAATTAGCTGCAAGGTTCCCATTATATTGGCGATTCGGGATAAAGTGAGTACTGAAAAAAAGCCCTGATAAGGATCTATTTCCAGCCAATTTGTAGCTTTCCGTGCGTAATGACAAAGGATGTGAAATGTCAAACCTCTCTGGACACGTCACATACATTGTGCGGTCGGTAGAAACCTATAGAGTAAGATTTAAAAATTAATTTATTGTGTAATGTATAGAAGTGTGTCAATTTCGGTTTACTTTGTTTCGGTATTGTTGTATTTAAATAAGAAACTACATGGAACTGTATTGCGTAACTTCGCTGCCAACCAAACAAGCAATAAGGAAACTATAGTTAATGTTGAATCATATGTAGTAACGATTAGTGATATTTTTTTAAAGGTTAATTTTTTAGTGCTCACTTTATCCCGAATAACTTATACACACGGTTTGACGTCCGCTGCACAACTACGTCTGAGAGGCTGGCGAATAGACGGCGAAGTAAACAAGTACAGTTGAGAACAAACACAGCTTACTTTGGAACACAGTTACCACACGCTACTGGTTAACGGTAAGTTTACAATGCTGTGGATGGAACCTAGTTTTTAATGTCTGCACTGAAAAAGAAACCTTATTGGTCACGACACTTTGGTCATTATCTACTTTACCAAATATTTTTGTTGCGACCACAACATTTTTTGCCCCCCCCTCCCCCCCCCCCCGTCCTTTTCCACAAAATAGTTTTGTAGTGAATAAAAAAATTGTTGTAACCACTACAAATAGTTTTGGTGAGGTCCATATAGACAAAACATTTTGTGGCCACCACAAAACAGTTTTTTTTTCTGTGCGCTAGGAACTGTTTGAATTTTATTCAGATTTATTTACATACATTTAACGTCCTTTGTGATCAAATTCACTTAGGCGTTACCTTCCGATCACTTGGGTCAGAGTTCAGAATTAGAAATGCGTGTGTGGCAACATTATTTTTACAAAAGCCTTTTGGTTTTAAAGCTCTGGCTTTGATAAAGGAAATAAAAATGTGCTTTATTTAATAACCTGTCACTTGTTGTTGTACTAATAGTATTGTTAATGAGCTTGTGCGTGACCGGATTAACTGATGAAATTGACTATCTATTTGGTAAAAACGAAGTTTCAACTTTTAAATAAATCTCTTTGGTTGTTGTCGTTTCATCTCCTCGGGTTAAACCGGGACGACTCTACTTGAAAAAAAAATTCTCTTTGGTTTTTGCTTTGTCATATGTTATTAACAGATGAATTAATTTTTTGTATAAAAAATATGAACCAAATACGTAAATGTTTGCATTGTTTTCCGGTTTGTATTACTGTACACGATACTTTATAGATAGAGACATGAACTTTTCGCGAAAAGAAATTTGCCTCACTTTGTGTCAGTGACTTGTGTGCACGTCTGCAGACTTGCTTCACGGTCAGAGATTGGATGTTTTGACATTCGTGTGTCGTGGGGTTTTACACGCAAATCACAGACGTGTGGTGTTACAGTAACCTTATTGTGATTGGTACAGTCAAATGAGAAA
>PNEQ01109588.1:0-10024 GCA_003012365.1 Medauroidea extradentata
GCGCCGCGAGTGTCCACTTTAACCGTTGTCATATCGTCGTACCAGGTCTAAGCAGAACTGCACAAACGTGAAAGGTAAGTACTCATTTCATAAAACAAGCCCTCCACATATCTCTGCTCAATAACAGACATTGTTAATTTCGATGTAGAATAAAACCAATATACGTAAAAATAACAAACGTGACGGGAGACAAATGAGACGCAGGTCGACCATATGCGTCTCAAAATACTTGCAGCTACAGCTGGCAACATTGCTGTCCAGACACGCAACTATGTAGACCACTCTACTACCATGCTCCAGTATTGTAGGAATACAAGGATCATGTTCCTGCGGCACCAGACTCTCGCTCACTGCTAGTCTCGCCTCTAAGCTCAGTTGCTGGGATGATTCCTTAATAAAGTAGCAAGTTGTGTGTCTGTCACATTCTCTAATGACCTCGCTCTCGACGAGCCCACTCATCTATCTAAGCTCAGCTGGCCTCTGTCTTACCCTCCAGAGAGAAGGTTGTCGTGATAATGTATAACATAAACTGTTGATTGAAACAAATCTTCACCAAGAAGAACAAGCAGCTGGAAGCGGTTTCTTCATCAGTGGATACTTGGTATCTACATTGTACTGAAGTCGCGTATGTAGAACAATGCAGTAAGTCCACGGTATTAGGTCATATTCACTTGTGTTTATACAGTATCTACACTGTTTGATATTTTTTAAGTTAATACAACCTGCTGTTAAATGAGGACCAAGTGGTGTAACGGCTTTCCACGGCGATCCAGGTTAGTTTCCGGGCAAGGTCGTCCCGAATTTCCCGTGTGGGCGGTTTGTTTCTGGACAACTCGATTTCCTCTGCCCTTGCATTCCGTAGCTGGTCTGTTTTAAGACATGTCACTCCTCACTCCGAGCATTGTGGAGCCTGCCCTCGAGCCTACTTACCACACGGTATTTATTTTATTTACGTGTTTGTTATGCGTATATACTGATACCTAGTCCTAGAGTATGGCTAGACACAGAACTACGATTTATATTAACACCATTAACATCGCTTCTCCAGCTTCTTAGGGCCAGTTTTCACCAACGAAGTTTAACTTTGCCACAAAGCGAGATTAACAAAACTCGATGAAGAGCTAAACCTGAGTTTAAGTTACAGGTGTGTTCCACCAACAACACAGCGAGTTTATGTTACTAGAGATTAGTTAAACTTGGCTGCACGATGGGTAGTGTGAGCTGAGTTGCCTTAATTGTGTCGGAAATACCCGAACACTAGTCGGAAATTGCCGAATGTGAGTTTGTGAATTATTTCATTTGGGAACTTTGTTACAGCGTTCTTGAGGGGAAGGAGGGAGTGTTTGCGTCATACTATCTAGGGAAGGGGATACAGCTAGGGGGCTAGGTACCCCTGGGTAAATTTGGAGCACAGCCAGAAAGAAAGGCCAGGGGAAGATGATCCAGCAAATATAATTTACATAATTTTATTGCTGTAAATGCAAATGTTTATCTACACACAATTGTTTAGTTATATTCTCGTCTGTATATTTCTTGTTAACCTGAAAATACCAGACGTGAAACAGAACCTCATACACTGTAAAAAAAATCTTTTGTACTTTTACAAAGAAATTCTTTGGGAACTCAGTTGCCAAAGAAATTCCTTGTAAAACTACAATGGTTGTCCTTGTAATAAAATACAAAGTATATGTTTGTAAAATTACAAGGAATAACCTTGTAGTTGTTTCAATAAGGGGAAAAAAAATTGAATTATTCACTGTTCTTCATATATAACACTGAACTTATTTATCAAATAACTTTTGAATAAAAGATGCTCACACGAAATTATTCTGAAAATTAAAAAAACATTGGAGGTGGTAAGCATCGAACCACTCTCCCCGCTTGTAGAACCTACGCATCTTACCTCTTTTTTTATATTGAAAATGTTTCGTGCATTGGCGATGCGGAAGTGTCCGCATCATTACTGCACCAAGCATTCCCCCCTTAAATGTGACTTAATTCGACTGACCCCAGCACTTTTCGTGAGACAATGTGGATAGTGACAATTTTTGAGACCAAATGGACAAACACAAATTTACACCCAGCCAGACCTGGGAATCGAACCCAGAACCCCCGCACCAAAGCCGGCCGCTCAACCAACTGTGCCACGGGGGTCGGCCTTATAGACCACTGTGACATCTGTACTGTCGGTGTATGTATCAATAAAAGTTAACGGACCGATTGTTTTGACAAGGGGAAATGTATTTGGAAGTCTGTATCATCATACTCATAAAAATAATGATATTTCTCTAATTCGACGAGGCAGATACACAGGAATAAAGTCTTCATCGTCTGCATTGTCTTCAAATACCAAAATATACAGTGCTCGCGCCATTTTATTAGGAACTTAAGCGAGATTAGTGACGTTACCCGGCCAAAATCGAGCAGTTAAATTTAATCTCGCTTAAGACGAGAACATCGAGTTTAACAGCTTGGTGAAACCCAAAACATGTATAATCGAGATTAAGTAACGAGTAATCTAGCTTAAATCGCTTAAACTTGGTTGGTGAAACCGGTCCTTAGTATCTGCATTGGTAAGACGAGGCTGTTAAACTTCACTAGGCATATACCCCTGACGAACTTCTTGATTTTCAAGTCGAAATATTTGTTTTAGAGTATAACTACGAATGTTAGCTTGTACAACCAACTTATTGTTGATGTTCTTTAATTTTTTTGCGCTAAATTTGCTTTATGAGTTAAATTCAATTGGTAAAAAGGGAAAAAGAAAAACAATTTTTTTCTAATTTTTTTACGCATCGCATTTAACAAATGTAATGTAAATTTTGCGCGAAAATGTTAAGGGCGCCTCCTAGCACGCGCTTAAAATGTGTGGCAGTAAGTTTTTTTTAAACGAAACAATTCCAGTTGTGCGCATTGTACTGTCAATGTACGAAAAGAAAATAAACTTCAAACAATGACGGGAAGGTAGTTTCAAAACAACAATTCAATTAGAAAAATAATTTCGGAGTGCTTCAAAGTGCCATTTAACAGAACTTTTACCTGAAAACTACTCATAGGATTCGTGTGAAACTACTCTAGAAACATGCAATAGACTTCCTTAAAACTTTCTACCAACATAAAGATGGAGCCAACACTGAAAGTGAGTCAGGCGAGTCATCGACGATACCACTTCACGCCGTTTGTGCCCTTGCGGTAGAGGCGATACCTCACCAGATGAGCCGGTCAACATCGCCCTTGACGCCGTGCCTCACTCACACTAACACATGTCCAGTAGGCGGGCGCCTTAAAGAACGTATATGTACAAGTCTTGGTTCTGTAAGCTAATTTTATTATTAAAATTTTAAAACAAATACTACAACGTGAAAACAAAGAATGTGTACATCAGCGGCAGTGGAATCTTAGCTGCGCAGTAAATGCTGAAAAGTAGTTTGCACTCTGTTATTGCGACGGTGAATACAGTGATAGTTAAAATTACTGTCAAAACAAGACCGTTAAATGTAAATGTATATCAAATATAAGTAATGAGTGATTATGTGCAGATCTTACGAACGGCACAATAAAGAACAATTTCGCTAACTGTAACTTCTGGCAGAAAAACACGAAAGGAAAATGTAATTTTCGTTGAATGTATGTCGATACAACGTGGTGGTTGTGAGAGAACTAAACTGGTTTGCCTTGCGTTATAGAGGTGACCTGCCTAGGGGTTGTCGTCAATGCTCTATAGACAGTTCACAGTTAACTGGACGCACTTCAAGGCCCTCGTCAATCTGGTTGTTCAACCAATTTTTTGTCCACAATTTTACTGTCAATATTACCGTGTGAATAGTCCAAATTAAATATTTACATTAGTAGTTATTGCCTATTGGAAGAACTTGAATGCTATCACTTTACCGAGAACAACTGAGCAGGAAGAACTCGGTCTTGGCTCTTTAGCCGCTGTAAGTGTATAAAACAATGACAACCACATTATCACGTAAGAAGAGTAACATTACGTATGTTAAGTATTAACGTTGTAAATGAAATACCTTACAGCGGTGAAGAGACAAGGTGGAAGGACGGGGGACGTAAATATTTCATACCATTCTTTCCTAGGTTGTATTATTTACCTTCTGTGATATGTTACTATATCAGTTGGAGAGTAACAACACATTGTTTATGCTTCAAGTCCCTTTGCAAATTTGATATACAATTATGAATGAACGTGTGTCTGCGAAACAACAAGCCCTACTTAATATTTAATAAAGCAACTATTTTATTTGACCCGCATGATAGTGGATTTTTAATACTGTGAATGTGTAACACTCCAGTAAAAATTTCCAAATGCAATGTTACTTTCTTATTCATGGGTGATCAAAAGAGAGATAAGTTTAACGACCAGTGAATTTTCTCCCCCACCCTTTCCTCTAGGGACATAGACGACTTTTTTTTTTTTTTTTTTTTGGAAACAAGTGAACAAATTCGGGCCAGTGATTCGAGACCAGAAATGACACATAGGACACGTATGACCTATCTCAGTGAGGACCTCCTATTATGCCATAGCCTCGCTTCTAGTATGTACTCTTCGTTGTGCTTCACACGAAACTGCTGTACCTGTAGTGTTATATCCTCTCTCTTTCTTTTAATGTAGTGTGGGGATCTATTATTATTTATTAAAAATACCGTCCGTTTATGTACTTCGATACTTCGGAACCCTGAACTTGTTCCGTCAGTCCCACGAGATATACGTTATACTATCGTTTTAAAGCTTTTAACCACGGCCTCACGCGAATATCACACTCTTCGTGACAGTCGCGGCAAGAATCAGTTCTATATGCGGCTTCTCGCGAATTTACGCGAATTTACCCGCGACGTGTCCACCCTTCGTGGAGATCGTCGCCGGAGTTCTTCTATATACGCGGCTTACTACAATCGCCCGCGGTGGCTCCCCGAGACGCGCCCATATTTCGTAGAGGTCGCCGTCGAAGTCCCTATATATATACTGGGTGCGGCAGCAAGGACGGACGTTTTTGAGAGGGTGCCGTTTGACTCGTGAGTTCGTAGCATTGTTTTACCAGTAGTAGTCATGGAGCCTTGGACGGTGGAGCACCGCGTTTTCGCCTACGATTGTTTCGTCCGAAATAATGAGTCAGTCACCGTCGTACAGCGTGAGTTTCGTCGCCACTTCAACATTCATCGGAATAGAGCTGTCCCCTCTCGAAACACCATCCATCGTTGGGTTGATTCACTACGCAGGCGTGGTGAACTGATCAACAGAAGACCACGAGGAGCTCCGCGAACAGTTCCAACTCCTGAAAATGTTGAACGCGTTCGACAAGCCTTTCTTCGCAGTCCGACTCGATCTGCCCGGAAACATGCTGCTGCACTTCGCCTCAGTGATCGTTCGGTAAGGCGAACTTTGCGTATTGATCTCCGCTTTCACCCCTACAAATTGGCCATTGTGCAACAGTTACAGCCCGAATATTATGCACAACGAATGAACTTCACACGTGGGATGGAAGCACTGATCGTCAACATGAGAACCTCATTTTGTTCATGAGTGACGAAGCCCACTTTCACCTAAACAACATGGTAAACCAGCAGAATGGCCGGTATTGGGCTAATGAACATCCGCAACAGTTACACGAACGACCGCTGCACAGCCCAAAAGTAACGGTTTGGTGCTGTATCGCAAACTTGCATCATTGGCCCATACTTCTTCGAAGACGGTCATGGTCGTGCTGTTACCGTGAACTCAGAGCGCTACGTCGAAACGGTCACCCACTTCCTGTCCCCTGAATTACGACGGCGACGTGTTCCAATCCGACGTGTGTGGTTCCAGCAGGATGTGGCGACCGCCCACACAGCCAGAGCATCAATGGACGTTATTCGCCCTCTCTTCCCTGGTCGCCTTATTTCCAGGTTTGGCGATGTTCATTGGCCTCCTCGGTCCCCAGATTTATCCATATGCGATTTTTTCTTATGGGGACACCTCGAGGCTAGAGTATACGAGAACAAGCTCCGAACTCTGGACGAATTGAAGGACGCTATTCGCGTGGAAGTCGCCCAAGTTGAGAGGGCGATGTTCGAGAGAGTCTACGCGAACTTCCAAGAACCCCTCCAGCACTGCATCAACGATGTCGGCCACCACATGTCTGATGTGATTTTACATACTTGACTGTCTCAAATGCTATGTCCTTGCGAACCTGATTCCATCAATACCGACACGTCCACCCTTCGTGGAGGCTGCCACAGGAGTCCCTGAACTTTCCCTTCGCGCCTACATGGAAAAACTCTCCTAGGACCGCCCCCATTTTAACATTCAACCAATCGCGTCTCTCGTGGGTGACGACGACAACAAACCCTGACATTCCTCCCTATCAATTTATTGCACACTGAGAAAAAAATTTTGTTGGTGCAAACAAAATTTGTTTGAATCAACCAAATCGTTTGTTTGTATAGGGGCAAAGAAATATTTGTTTGCTCGTACCAAATTATTTTGTTCCCTTGATTTATATATATATATATATATATATATATATATATATATATATATATATATATATATATATATATATATATAGCAGCGCCGGGATTTGATCCATTATCCCTTCACTTGCCTCCTTCTGCTCACGACCTAACCAACTGAGCTACGAGTAAGTACTTCGATGACAGCGAGATTTTTTTTTGTAAAGGAATAGTTAAGTCGTACACCGCAGGGCCGCAGCACAAAGAATGAGTCGTGCAGCTGCGGTGTTTTTCAAGTTTATAGCATTTTCTTTTGTGTTCAATTGAATTAACCACTTTGAAATTGTTATAGCTAAAATTAAGATACTAGATTTATGCTGATTAACAGTTTAGACGTCCTACTTGTGGCACAAACTTATATTTTGAATGTTGAGGTATACAGTGTTCGCCATCTTATCGCTTACGCACCCCAGCCTGCCATCTTCAGCAAGTCAAACCAAATGTATTTAGTTTCGCCAACAAAATCATTTAGTCCATCGAAAAAAATTTGTTGGTTCAAAGCACTTCACTTATAACTAACAATATTATTTTGTTGACAAGTTGTAACGAGTTGTTTGTCTACACAAAATATTTATTTGACGGCCTGTAGTAACCAAATATACGTTTGGCACCAACAAATTGCGTTTAAATGAATAATTTGGTCGAGGGAAATAATTAAATTTGTTTGGATGACTCCAAGCTTGGTCTTGCCAACAAAATATTGTTTAACTGAAGCAAACATCACCCAAACAAAAATATTTAGTACAATGAAACAATTCTTTCTCTCAGTGCATCTTTTTAAAATTCACACACATTAACATTAATATCTCTTTGAACTTATTTACAAATGACTAATTATAAAGTTAATATTAAATTGCACAGCAGGGGGGGGGGGGGGCGCAGCCTCGCCTCTAGGTGCCCTAATTTTCAGCATCCAAGCCGCGTGTCCCTCGTCGGCTCAATGCTGTTCGCTCGCTTTCACCCCATGTTTTCGCAACTTTCCCTCCCCTGCTGTGTTAGGCGTCAATCTGCCGTGACACAATGCCACAATCCTCTGGTCATACTGCGCATCTCTCCAGTACTCAAAACTAACTTACACATTAATTATTTTAAACAAAATTTTCCAATTGTGACACATAAAACAAACAATCCTGATCACAATGCAATTTCAACTGGCTTTCGACGACTATTCTAACCTAATTTACAGTATATATGTTATTTATTTACATTTGAAGGCTATATGTCGGTTACAGTAGAGTTGCAACTACAGGATAATTTTTGGTAATTTTGATATCCTGCTTCATCCACTGTTATCCACAGTCAGTTTAAACTCACGTAAACGTTGTATGCAACCAAAGGTTGCGATACCTTGTTATAGGTGGTTCACTTTAAACTGAGTACTTCCCAACACTTGTCATAATAATAAAAAACTGTATTTATTGGGGATATAAAAGTAAAGTGTTCAGAGTAGTGAGATGTTTACACTAGTTTTTAGTTGCGTGGAAGTTTTCGTACATAAAATATTAAAAATGGAGACATAATGGCTCACGAAAAATTGTAAGCAGTGCTCAATTTATCCTGAACAGCCTATACTTAAATGAGAGAGACTGACGTACCATGAATTCCTGTTATCAAAGATCTTGGCTTAATTAATCAGCATACCAAGGTGTGTTTCTAGAACTCACATAATATGGCATATGCCTTCCGACCTCTTACAAATCATTTTACAGTACCCAATTACGTGGTAGTTTGTGTACGTTTTTGTAACACGTCACGTTCTAGATATATTGTAATATTTCAGTGGAGTTAAAATGTGTTATTTTAGGTTATCTGAGATTGGGTTTGTCAGGGTAAGTATAAATTCGTTGGAGAAGCTTCACACCCTTGAGCCGTGATCTCGTTAAACAAAGAATCGTACGGCCGACCTTTTGCAGAAGCACATGGGCGAACAAATTGAAGAAAAAAATATTTACGTTTTGTTTTCTCATATAATTAAAGCAAAACAGATGTTTTTTTTGTAAAGAATTACCCATAAAATCTTACATCACCAAATTTTAGTAAAGGCATTACACATCAGAATCGGGTACAAACTCTGATAAGAATCTCAAAAACGTCATCTAGGCCTATGTAATCACAAATGAGCTAATCGTAATCATCTACTAGAAGGCCACATTAATCATTCCAATACTATAACTATACGACCATTTATTATGCAAATTAGCCCAAGATAAACAATAAATAATCAAAAAATAACCCGCCAAATGACTAGATCTGTAATCGCCTTCCAAAATTACTAGAAGTGAAATTCTATAACAACACCATGGTGAACTACTTGTGCACATTAAGACTCATCACCCAAAAAATATTAGTTACACTCAATACATAATTTCCTATCTACAATATGGCAACTGATAACATATAATTTATACCCCTTTATGCATTTTCTCATGAATTACTTTTTATTTCAACCGAATGAACTATCGATATCCAACATCAAGCCTAAATAATTTCAAACCCGTTGAACAGGAATCCAATCTCTCCTGTCCATCACAAAATTTTATGCCCCAGAGAGTCAAGACCATTTCCTGTACACCTATAAATTATTATATTAAACATAGCACCTGTACTGAGCATTAGACTTGACTTCTCATGCCGAACACATATACAAGAATCCCACATTTAAGTTAAACTCCCGAAATTACATTAAACCAGAAATCTACAGATTTTCCTAAGTCGACTTTTCATTAATTAACCAATCATCTATTCTTATTAACCCTAACAAAACTGCTAGCACGTATTTAACATAGTTCTCAAGATACAACAACATATCCTAAATTCCTAATTAAAATTGGGCATAGTAACGGCCTAAATAAAATACTTAGCTCACTGATTATACACTCTCTGTAACCCAGTATATATAGTAAAGCTATCACTCCTCCCATCCTCTTCAGTCTATCCTCAGTTAAGGGGAGCGAGTACCTTTTATAAAGTACATGTGTTTAAATGGGAAAACATCTCACATTCAGGTACAGTTATTTAAGAAACTATCAATCGTATCATCTTGGGATTTTGGCACATAATTAAGCATACATGCTTGTGCCTTCCCTACCAAAATTATTTATGTAGCTCTCTTTTTTTTAATTTTAAAAAAATTACATTTTAGTAATATTTTTGGTCAAAAAAAGAAAAAAAATATTTTTTTAAAAATGGTAAAACACTACTTATTTAAGTAAAAGTGGTAAGGCAAACTAAGATAGTTACATAGAATATTCCTACCAAATTTGAAGTCTGTAACTTAAATAGTTTTTGAGAAAAATGTACCTCAATATGAAAAAAAGCACGTTTGAGAAATCAGGCTTCAAAGTTGATGGTGCATGTTTTTCATTTCAAAATCCCCCTGGACAGTAACTTTCACTGTCTTCTATCTTCCTTTTGCCTAGTCTTCTTCTCACTCTCTTCTTTTTATTTTCTTCTTGGACTTCTTTGTCAGCCTTTTTTCTTCTTTCTGCATCTATCGCCTTGAGACCATCCATCATAAATT
>PNEQ01109592.1:0-55403 GCA_003012365.1 Medauroidea extradentata
TTGAATTATTGAATAGCGTGTGTCATGTCTGTTGTAGTGGCGGTTTTGCGTTACAAATTCAAATAAAATATGCCCTCATTTACGAGATGCGTAACGGCAATAGCGCGTGTTGTTTAGATTAGTCGATGGACAGAAACCAGACATTAACTCGCAGGTATTTATAACTAAGATTACTTTTTTTATATCTTACATTCAGCCCATGTGCATTTAATGAGTAGTTATTGTAGCTAAAATTTATCGGAGCAGTTTAATGTAGTTGTAAACATTGCACGACCCTATGTAAATAAAAGCACGTGGCATTATTTGTGTTTACATCGGCGGAAAGATATAAACTGGCAGGAAATAGAAATTAATCAGGGCTTTTTTGAGTGTTCACTTTATTGCGAATCACCTATAACAGAGTTTATTAGTTAAGAAGATACAAGGAAATAACAACAATAATACAGAATAAGAGGCGAGTAGAAGGGTCGAGACAGGAGATAGGTAAAGGACCACTCTTCTTCCCTAAACCAACAGGAGAATCACCACTCGTACCACCGTCGAAGGTAGAGAAGTCCTACGCCGTCGGTGCTGCTCTATCTCAGAGGGTCGCACCCAGAGACCAGAGGCGCAGTCGCCGTCCTGGAAAAAGACTCTATGTTTCCCCTGGTAGCTAGTTCGATGTCTATACCATTCTTCACACCCCCACCACACAGCCAAACTCCTCCCTTCTGATTGGCTCCCAGCGATACCCAGGGGCGGAGCAATCCCTACTGAATCCAGGAGTTTTGCGAGGATATTGGGTAATTGTTAGGACCCACTTAACTCCTCAAGTCATCGGATTTCTGGGACACCATTGTTTCTGCAGTCCGTCTATTTTTGGTGGCTTGTTGATTACCCAGCACCCACTTACCGCCTTCCTGCGACGCCACCGACGTCGCAGGGTTGCGACATCGTAACAACCTGGAGGAACAACACAACATCCATGTCCGGACCGGTATTCAAACCCAGGACCTCTCGCACTGCAGACTGGCTCCTAACCGACTTCACTACGAAGTGGTCAGACCACACGCTTCCCACCAAGGCGATCAAGGCCCCTTATTGTATTCCGTCGTTGCTCCTACGAACTCATTTCATATCAGACTTCATTCATATCTGGTCCTCCAGGTAGGGGGTTGGTGACGAGCTGCCAACCAATCCCGTGGTCAGAATCACAGCTGAAGAGAGGTGAAGTGAAGAGAAATGTCAGCACCTAACATGATGTGACTATGGCGCAGCGGGGGAAACGGGTGATCCACGAGAAAACTCACCGGCCAGCGGCGTCGTGCGGCACGATTCCCACGTGCGGAAATCCGGGGACCGACCCCACCGGGAATCGAACCCAGATCGTCTTGGTGGGAGGCGAGTGCGCTGAGAAACCTTGTAACAGTGCGCGTTCGCCTGCGCCTATACGCGGTATTTATGAATTTTACTTTATAGTAATGTTAATTTTGTGAAAGGTGAAATAATTTTCCCCTGAATATTGCCTTACACCTGACAATAAAGTACAGGATGTCGATCATATCCCCATAACAAGCACACTACGCGAATCCTGGGCTGAATTGGAGACGAAAATGTTGATTGCAAAATGTTGTACGCAGACATTTTAGGTGCACAATGTGGCAACACTGCACACAGATAGTCCCCTCTTGCGCTTCACGTCCAGGTATTATTTTATGTATGTTGCGATAAGTAAAGGCAGAATTATGTTTGGACTGCTCGGGATTTGAACCTGCACCCATAATATTGTTACAAGTTTAGCCAAAACTTGGGCAATTCTCTGAGCTCTTTGGAATAGAAGTCTTATAAATAAATATAAAAGAGTTGAATTAGGTTATTGATTTACTAGCTCACAAAGCTTGCAAAAATACACAAAACAACAGTCAACCATAACTTTCACAAAAGCCTTAATTATGCACGCAATTACTACTGTGTCACAGAAACGTTAATTAACTTCGACAATTAAAGCACAAAACAATGTCTACCAACAATTAAGTAAAGACTACAAATCACAATTAAATTCAGTCATATATCCAATCAACAGTTTTTCAAATAGTGACAATATACAACCTTAACTGTCCGAAGTGGTGATGGCTCACCATGTGCTGCGCAGTACCCCGAGTGCACCACTGTATTCACTCTTGAGGTCTTCGGTTCGACTCCCGTCGCGCAGCTCCTTGTTGTCCGTCGACCCGCAGCACCAGTCCTCTTGTTCCGCCTAGTACTGCTCCGAAGGTATGTGCCTGTAGCCTCACAGTAGACTCTGACGTCCCCAAGATGTCTTCACCAGTCTCTCTCCTCAAGCATAACACCTTCCTCTAGCACGACCAAGAGCGAACTCTTCAAATCTGTTGATTCAGGGTTTATATACTCGGCAAAACTGTTGGGGAATCACCGCATTTCATGGGTCTAAAAGTAGACATTACGTCATACATCGGACGTGACTTGGGTCTCGTAGGCTGATCTCATAGGGTAAAAGCGCAGTTGGAACAGGTTTCTATGAAGTAGTTTCGGCGGGATTCCCATCACGTAGCCGCCCGGCTTGTGAATCACGGGATAGTCAATAAGGGGATTCGACACAGTTTACAACCAGCCGGCCCTCACACCCAGCATGCGACAATATGCAAGTCAGAATAGTAGAAGTGAGATTTGTGAGATAGTTGTAGAGCGCTAGAGAAAACTAACTAAAGTGCTATGTTGTCACTGTGTGCTTGTAACATGTCATCGTACAACATTTTGACATTGTTATTTTCGACTTCAATTTAACCCAGGATTCACAAGGTGTGCCATAATCATCTTTAGTAGAAGGCCACGGCCTTAGACCTGGCAACCCTGCACACAAGGGTTAGTTTAACACTTCTTTTAGCTCTCCAAAGGCAATGGCTGTACCTGATTCGCCGGTATGTGGGGCAGAATAACGAATCAGGTACAGCCTTTGGAGAGCTAATAGAAGTGTTAAAATGACCCTTCCTGGCAGGGTTGCCAGATCTAAGACCGCAGCCTTCTGCTAAAGATAGCTATGGGTGTGCTTATTGTGCAGTTGTTTGTAGATACCCTGCATATGTTTCAGAGTAGAGGTAGGCTATGTTTTCTGGACGGTTGGTAGGCTTGAGCCGATGTGGCGAGATCGCTGGAGGTGGAGTGGATTCGTGGTACGTGGCACCGGGACGTAATGACAGGCCAGCAGTGATAGTTCGAACACTTTCTCATGCCGCATTCCGATATAATTGTTACCTTCGCGCGCGCATCTCGGCCTATGCAAATAAGTCTGCACAACACCGACACAAGTCGCACGCCGCGGCTGCTTGTGATAAGAAAAATAAAAACATCTCTGTTGTGCCCTTAGCGCAGCAGCAGTAGTTGTAGAGGGAGGAACTTCTCGTAGTCTACCATTGTTCAGTTGGCAGTTGTGGCTGGGGCAGAGTCCCGGGATAACGTGACTTGCCGCCTCGTACAACGCCGCTGACAACACAGTTCCAGCGATCTTCATTGCCACAGAAATCACAGACTACAGACGTGAAATGACGTGACAGCTCATTTTATACGGGTGAACTTGGCCGCTTATTGGCTGCCAGAGGTTGTTGATACCAGCCCCGTGTATGTTTGACTCCTGCTTGTTACTAAATGTTTCCTATTGGCCTGGTTGCCGGCTAGCAGGACAGCCACCTTAGGATCATTGGCGGTATGTTTCCGCCAGTTTGCTAGCGCGTGTGACTGAGTTTGTCGTCCTACAGGCGTTTCACTTCTGTATTCATAAATATTCTGTACCTAAACTCTGTGCCTTCAGGCTGCTTATACACTGGTTTTTTTGTCGAGTTTGCATGTACAGTACTAAGTGCATATCTTTATGAAAAATATAGTGATAATGAGTCTCTATAAGATATTGTACATGGGTTTTACCTCAATATAAAATTACTTTTTAAATGATAGCACATATTTTTATAATTATGTAGAAAATTGTATGAAAATAATAAACAAACTAATAAGTATTCTTTTTTATAAATTGCGATGATATTATCAGTAGTTAAATTGGGTTGTGTCAATTTAAAACAAATTGACTACTTGACCAAAGTTTAACTATAATTACTAAAATAATGTTAGAAAACGTGTTATTTTGCATTAAGTCCTGATGGAGATAGTATCAGGACAATAACAACATTTAAAAATGTTAAATTAGACTAAAATTAGTACTTTTTTGTTTAGTTTAGAGTTACATTGTTAATTTTATGAATTAAAAATTTTATGAAACTATTCACGTCAACTATTTTGGGTAATTTTGTATAAAATACCGATTTAAAAATGTAATTTAATATTGTTTAAGACTTGGGATATTATCGTAAGTAACAACTTTTGTGTAAAAAGGGATATTAATCAGCTAATATATTTACTGCAATTTATGTTAAAGATACAGGGGTCAACCCAGTTTTTGTCCTGAAACCCGGTTAGCTATACTACTTTCTTGCGATTGTCCACGATGAACAGTTTTGGAATAACCTTGTAACGGCCGAAGCTGTGCTAACTGCTGGCGGCTTGGGACGTCAGACAGCAAGCTAGCTGCTGGTGTTGGTACAAGGTGTTCGTAGCCAGGGCGTGACGTCACGACACATCCACACAGGGCTGACCGTGGTGATATATATTACATTGCTCTATAAATCTGCTCTCCACGCCGCCATCCCTCCAGCTTCCCGCCCTCCTCCCACGGCCCGGGAAAAACAAAGACGAAGCGCTCTTCCTGCGAGCCTCCGCTACTACCCTGTCTGCGGACATCGACCCGTATATGTCTGTTACGGCTCTTCACGTGGTAAAAATGCATAATTTTATACTTGTACGACGTAGCAATTGTTTTATGCACGTTTCTTGTGACTACATTTTGCACTTGTGAAAATTATTTTGTTCTAATAGTTTTCCCACTGCAGCATGTCAAAAGTCAGAATTTACAAGTTACGGGAACATATAAATAACAAAATCCAAGTTACTTAATCAAATTAAATAATTTATACTGAAATTATATATTATAGTTCGTATGCTAATATATTTAAAACACCGAACAAAGTAATTTCGTCTTTTTTTTTAAATTGCTAGTAATGATGTAAATTGTCATCATTATCATATAAATTTTAAAAAGTGCAAAGTGATTACATTTTGTGTTTTTAACTCTTTAAGCATATTACTCATAACACATAATTTCGTCGTAAATTATTTCATTCGAGTAAGTCACTTGGTTTTTGTTATTTCTATGTTCCCGTTACTTGCAAATTTTGACTTTGTCATGTCGCTGTGAGAATACTACGAGAGCTAAAAAAAAATTTGACAAGCGGAAACGTAGTCACAAGTAACGTCTATTAAACGAACACTACGTCGTGCAAATATAAAATTACGAGTTTATACCACGACGTGAACACCCTTAACAATGGATGATTGCTCTCCCTAAGAATGTGTACGTCTTAACTTACTATCAGTATACACACCTGTGTTTACCTATTTCCGGTCATCTGCAGACATCTAAAGCTTTTAACTCGGAGATGAAGTTGGCGAAAAATGGATATTTTGCGGACCCTTTTAAAGTACGAGAATCATCAAGACTGTATAGACGTGTACAGTACGTCATTGAGTGTCTCATAAAAGCGACCTATCGCCAAGAATATGCACGCCAGTTAAGGCCATGCTCTCTTGGTTTTTTTTTTTTTTTTTTTTTTTTTACGATATTAGGGTTTTACGCCTAAACGAGAGCAGATATCAAAAATCCTGTCTGCCAGTTTTTTTTTTAGATCGTATTCTTATTGACTCCGGCATTCGCGAAAGTAATTTTGCCTCACTTTGTTTCGTTGCCTTACGTGCACATATGCAGTTCTGCTTCGTGGTCAGCGATTGGATATTTTAACTCTCACCAGCCTTGGGATTCTACCGGCAAATCACAGCCGTGAAGTGTTGCAGAGACTTTATTGCAATTGGCTCAGACAAATGATATACGGCTCTTCACATAGACACACTGCCAATAACCATGAAGCGGAATAGCAGACGTGCACGTAAGGCACTGAAACAAACTGGGGCAAAAATCTTTTCGCGAAATATTCATGACCCTAGGTATAGTTTAAACTTAAGCAAATAATTATCGTAAAACCATTAGAAACAATAAAAATGGCTTTTAATTGACTTGCGTCTAGATTCTAGGATCAGTATAGCTAGTGATTTTTGGTGAAAATAATTCTGCACTATTTCGTTTTCCAACGCCTTCCGTGCACATCTGCAGCTCTGCTTCTGGAATTTGCGTATAGATTATTGGCCAGAACCATAGCCATCTTTAGTAGAAGGCAGCGGCCTTAGATCTTGGCAACCCTGGCAGAAAGGGTCATTTTAACACTTCTTTTAGCTCTCCATAGGCAATGGCTGTACCTGACTCGTTATTCTGCTCTAATTATATATAAAAGAATCAGAAATCATTAAAAAAAATAATGAGAAGTAAATAACATCCAAAAAATTAAATTAAATAACCTGATTAACCTATAAATAAATTAAAACATATTTTCATTAAAAAATAATACAAAACAACATTGTCTATATTAGATCATAAATCCTCTAACAAATTCATACTAAAACAGCTCCAGGTGCTTATAATAGATTCCAAAAAAAAAAAAAAATATTTTAATAACAGTATATGTTATGTAAGAGATGATGGTTTATCGCGGGAAAACTTGACTGTTTGCTTAGTTGCAACGCACGATCTATTTATTAAATTATTATTGGCTTTCGTTTGTACATGGAGCTATTGCCCTATTTGACTGAACCAATAAGAATCCCGCTAGTGCAATATTTGATGCCTGAGACAGCTGCGTTGTGCCAGACGTGCATCGCCCAATCAAATGTGTTGCAGTTAAGCACAACATTTTCAAGGGTATGTTGGCACAAAACATTTTCGTGATATACCATCATTAGAGGTACGTCAATTTCGCAGATACATTCCAGGTCAGGTTGAACGCCAAAATGTATACTTCATAATCACGTGTGTGATTAGTAGAGACATGCAAAATTCGCGTTATTTTCTGACAGCTGACTAGACTCCAAGTGACTATAGACTTGTTCGAGGTCTCCCGCTGGCCGATATTGTCGTGACTTGCCGCGGAGAATACTCACACGGTAGAGAGGCCAATCTCTGTAAAGACGTAACACACGTAAATGACAACACATAAAAGATCGTGGCCAATTGAATCGCATATTATGCTCTGTTATGTATAGGAAAGTGAAGTTTAGACTGCTACGAAATGATAACGCGAATTTTGCATGTCTCTAGTGATTAGCTGGCGGCTGTCACGAAACGCATTTGACTAACGCAAGCCAGTAGTAAATGACGAAATAATTCTTAGAGCTATCACGTGCTACTCGCTTGTAATGTTGTAAGCCAATGAACAATCGACTGTATCCAGAGCGTGTACAGGACTGAGAAATCTAGGCTACTGCCAGATGAATTCGCGAAATTGACGTACCTCTTACCATCATCTCTAATTATTGTATTTCTTTGATTTTGGATATTTCTTAAATTCCTCAATTTGTAGTTAAAAACATTCATTCATTTTGGATATTTAAATTTGGCTATGTTTCACCGCGATCGTGCTCCGTATATTACTACGTGATCTTAAGACATTATTTTGAGACTAGAATAAATAATAATAACGCTAAGTTCAAAGAAAAATTTTCCGTAGTAAAAATGATCTTGATGTTGACATAAGTCGTAATACAAAATTCATGGTATAAATGGGTTTTTTATGAAAGCGAGAGGAAAGACATTAGTAGAGATAGTGAAATATCACGGTAGTTTTTGTGGCATCATACGCTTGAAAACACTGCCAGTTCTTGCAACATACATGATTGCATGATAACTGTTCGGCATTGATATCTACAGACCTATCAAATGTGTGAAATCTAACACAGCAGGATTCCCACTGACTCTGTCAAATAGGGTAACAGTACCACGTACATACAACAGAAAGTAATACCAACAAAGCTACCGACACGCTGGAGGTATGTTGGAACCTAGTATACCGTCAAATTTACCCGCGATAAATTCTACCTGAGGTTACTAGCGACCCGAGAATGTCGCAGATTCGACGACCTGCCGGTTGGACTCCACACTCCTGTATACAATAGGTCCTCTGCATCTTGTATATTGGCTGCTGCTACAGTGAGTGGTCAGTTTCACACACGACAAGGAGTCTGTGAGTGTTTACATACAAGGTTGATATTGTTTCACAGTCCTCAAGTAATAGTTTCAGTATCAGTAACACTGTCGCTAAAGTAAATCTACGTGTTACATCGAGGGACGTAGACAAGGGAGAGGGGTGTCACAGAACCCCCCCCTCCTTCCCATGCGCGTTTTGCTAGTTTTAAAGAAAATCATAAAAAAAAAAATTCTATACAAAATTTAACCAGTAGAAAATTCAATGTTTCGCTACGAAAACTGATAAAAAATAAAACAAATTTTGCACTTTAAAATCCAAATTTTCCCAGGGGAGTGCCCTCTGACCTCCCACTTTAAAGGGGTGCTCGGTGTTCATTATATTATTCTCAGGTTAATACCCCCCTCCCCATCCTTTTCCAAAATTCCATGGTACGCCACTGGTGACATTTAACGTCTTCCCAAACGAATTCATGGGGCCGCGGTGGACGAATAGCTTCCCACCAATGGCGACCAGGGTTACATTCCCGAATGGGTCGGTCCCCGAATTTTCGCGTGTGGGTATCGTGCCACAGAAAATATACGAATACAGAAGTGAAATAGTCGGTAGAACGGTGAACTTAGTCGCACAGCCAGCAAAATGGCGGAAACACCTACCGCCAATAGCATGAGGCGGCCGCCTTGCTAGCCGGCAGCCTGGCCAATAGGAAACCTGCCGTAATATACACGGGGCTGGTATCAATCAGCGACGAAGTTCGTCCGTATCAAACGAGCCGCCACGTCATTTCACGTCTGTATTACTATTTAGTCTGTGATCGTGCCGGACGAGGCCGCTGGCCGGCGGGTTTTCTCGGGGATCTCCCGTTTCCCCCGCACCTTCATTCAGTCACTGCTCCATGCTGACCTCATGTCTCCCCATCACCAGCGCTAGAGACCTCGACGCAGAACGCTGACTTGAATGAATTAGCGGAATTATCGGATGTCTTGATACTGTATGAAATGTATGGGGAAGGAGATTTGAGCAGACGTCCCTGGTTGACGACACGTGTACCAGCCTCACAGCATCAACAGCCTGGCTACGGACTTTACAGACGCGCACACAAGTCTTGGCGAGGAGGGAGGGGGACGCGGTATTGGAATAACTGTGTGATCGCCGACTACCAGTGATGTGAGGAGTCATCGGCTGGCCATTAATCTCGGCCGCTGAGAGGGGGAGGTTCCGAGCGTCCAGACCTCTAGGCCCTTCACCCCCCGGGACACAGCACAGACCAGCCGCCTGATACAGAGGCGCATCAACAGCAGTTGTGGGTCACCATCTCAGGGCCTTAACATACTTGCAAGTGGGAAGACTGATTATTATCCATGAATAGGGACACTGGCAAATCGCGGTAAAAGTTGATCGTTTGCTAGACTCCAACATGCTATGTATAACACTGAAGGTTTTGCACCTATATCGACTATAGTTTATATGAAGCATTGTGTTCCTCTTCAACAGACCCAATTAGAACTGTGCAGTTGTAACACAGAACGTGTGTGATTTGCCAGAAAAACTGTTTACACGTGTCACGATTGAGATACTACAGTTTATTGCAGACTATGTTAAACATTTTCGCGATTTTCCAGTGTCTCTATACTGTAAAAAAAAGTTGAGGTAAATTTACTCTACGTGTAATGGAAGCTAATTACCTCTACAAGCGAGGGAAAATTACTCAACACGTGTCAAGTAAAGTTACTCAACTGGTAACGTAATTTTTCATTACATATTGACGCAGCCATCTTAGGACAATTTGACATAACGCGCGAGTGAAACTTCCGAGTGGTTTGTGTAGCGAATACACTACCTTGCGGAAATTTTCACACATATTCGGAAATAAGATTTCCCTCTCGAGTTTGGGGAATATTACCATACATATGATGAGTAATATTATCAACATTTTTTACAGTGTATCCATGAGTTTTCGCGAAAAGAATTTCGCCCCAGTTTGTTTCAGTGCCTTACGTGCACATCTGCAGTTCTGCTTCGAAGTCGCGATTAGATGTTTTATCCCTCACATGTTTTGAGGTTGTACTAACGTTATTGTAATTGGCTCAGTCAAATGAGATACGTCACTTCACAAAGACACACTGCCAATAGCCATGAAGTAGATGTGCACGTAAAGCACTGAAAAAAAAAAAGTGGAGCAAAATTTCTTGCCGTGCAAATTTCATGGCTCTAATTATTGTTAGAATTTATTGGTTTGTGGACATACGGCATTGCTCATGTTTTGTTGACAGAAATTGTATTGAAAGTCAAAGTGACAAAATACAAAAAAAAAAAAAACGCAAAAAAGCACTGATAACGTAAGAAAAACAATCACAAAGCTGCCCCGACAAACGTTGTTTTGTCACATAAATAACTTTTTGTAAGTGTGTAAGGATGTGGTATATAATTGGAAAAGTTCTAATAATAAATAAATAAATAAATAATAATAATAGAGCAGCGACACCTGGTGGGGATAGACTGGTATCAGCTCGTGGGGATATCTGATCAATTATCACTTACACAGTTATCGACCGGGTTCTAAAATTATTAAATTAAAAATATTTACTAAACAATATCACTTAGGAGTATAAAAATAGATAAAAATATATTCACAGACCTACCGAATGTATATACGAAATTTCATTGAAATCGGTTACGCCGCGCCGTTTCGGAGGAGTATGGAAACAAACACCGTGACACGAGAATTATATATATATATATATATATATATATATATACACACACATGGTTGGGTGTCGAGAGGTCTGACCACTCAGCTACCGCGGGTCCTAGCAAATTATAAATAACCTCTATCTCCAAACAAAATTAAGAACATACAGTCATTATACTGATGCATTGTTGCTTTAATACTGCGTGAACGAGAATTATACCTCTCTTAATACAACTCTTACAGCGATACTTAACATAAGAGCAATTCGAGTAACATTTTTATAAAACGCATACATCTCACGTATACAGTATATTTGTGAAAGTATGTTACAAATTTTGCGAGATAATTCCTTGTAAAAACTGAGTTTAAGTTATATAGCACAAGTATTAAGTTAGTGCAAATATAATGGGAGGAATCCGAGATTGAAAATTGAAATTGAATACCAACATTTGTTAAAATTTCCAAAAGGAAGGGGAAATACGTACTGAATTTCCGGGTTTTGTTTAGTGGCAACAAGATCTGAGTCCGTTAACAAGTAGTTTGGAATAATTTTTACCTTCATTAGATAATTGTGTTCTCTGACCTCCTGTGTATCGTGTGTTGCCTAACTGTGAGCATCCACATTTTCTGCGTCCATCGTCTCGGAAACTTGAGGGTGGTGTGACAAGACGACCTTTTTTGTTCGGTTCAGTGGGCCTCCTGCTACAAACTGTCTCATTTAACAGCCAGAAATGTAATGGTAACAATTTTTGCAAAAATTTAAGTGTTGACCAACCTCATTATCTACTGGATGTGAAAGATATTCGAAATTTTTTTTCCACAAATTTTAGATCTTGTTATTATGAAACCGCACCTGTAAAATTTTTCATATGTTAAGGGGGGTGTTAGCCAATTTTAGTGTATTTTCTGTTTTGAGCCGTAACATTAATACTAATTGTATTATCAAAACGTTCTCTTCGGCAAAGCATAGTAGCCTATATATTTTTGGTAAGCTGCTTGACATAAATACAGTAATAATGGAATCTTTCATTAATTTGTCATGCAGAATCATTGCAAGATAATTCTTGAAAGTTAACTTATAATTCTCTTGGAATGATTACGCATGACAAATAAATTAAAAATTGGATTATTATTTATGTTAAGCAGCTTACCAAATGTATATCCTATGCGTAGGGCCACGAATTCTCACAATAGAGTTTCAACCGGCGAAACCATAGGAATTTACAAATGTGGCGGAGATTTTTTTTTAAGCGGTAGGTATATTTTTACAACCCTTCGAGCGAGGGGATTCACTTACCAAAGTTTTATTTCATTCCTTTTTACGGCGTTGTTTGGCCTCTGGAAGGGCAGCATGCCCCAGAAGTCTTGGCAGGGAGAAGAATCTCTGCCGCTCACGGAGGTCGTAAGTAACTTTCTGAGTGTCACATTTTAACTTGCTGCGGATAAGATCACAGGCAACCTTGGTCCCAGTGCAACAACACCCTATGTGACCGCGACCCACCGCATTTCTACAGCCATTTCCATCATTCACCTTTCACGCATTTCACCACTTTACCTGTTCCCAACTGTGGCCGTGTTTTCTTTGTGTCTTCTATCCCAGATTACTTTATGCTTCAACAGTATGTCCGTGTTTCTCGTCCTTTTCGTTTTATGGTTGGATGCCTATTCTGCCCGCCAACATGTTGATGACAATATCCAAACTACAAGTCTCTCAGACGTTTTATTCTGTGTCTCACAATATTTTCTTTGTAACCATTAAATTTCCACACCTTTTTCCGGAAAGAAATAAAAAATGTTTTATTTTGTGACACACACACACACACACACACACACACACACATATATATATATATATATATATATATATATATATATATGCATGTATGTATGCATGTGTGTATATATATATATATATATATATATATATATATATATATATATATATATATATATATATATGTATATATATATATATATGTTGTAAGGAAATTAATATCCCAAACTCTGGAAGGTGATTTCTTGTGAAAAATTAAGCCAACATTATATTAGACATTTTCAAGACAAGTGAATACTAAGCGATTTACCAGTCTTTGTAAATCGAGTTAAAAAAAATATTTTGTCCAAATATCACAAAAAGGCAAGGAGATAAATTACGATTCTGTGTTTTTTTACTTTTAAGTATAATAGGTCTTTAACCAGTAAAAAAAATCAGCGTTTAGGCCATGCTCTCTAGTTTATAGTTTATTAGTGATACCAAATTTTTTTACGCCTAAACTAAAGCAGATATCAAAAATATATCAGTCAGATTTGCTAAAAAATAGTTTTCTCCATGTTGGCTGATTTTTTCAAGGCAGTTATTACTATGGTTTTGCTAATTATGCAATTAACGAAATTCTGGTAAATTGACTTTTTAGATGAAACCTTATAATTTCTTGCTTTGAAAAAATTAGCTACGACATAGAAAACCATTTTAAACAAAAATCCCAGACAGATTTTTAATATCTCCTCTCGTTTAGGCGTAAAAAATAATTATCTCAAAAACAGTAGAAACTAAAGAGTATGACATGAAACTAATAGGGGTGGCCACCCTCATATTGCATGAAATTACTTTGCTGTGAGGTATTATTAACTTTTCATGTAGTCTATTCGAACAGTTATCGTGAGCAACAAGAAAGGTAATGTTTTTGCAAACTTCTAGAACGCACCGTTTACCAGAAAAATGCACACAATTGTTGCTGTGACAATAATACAACGCCTGGCATGTAGGCAGGAAGTGCTACTTCCAACAAAGAATTGTCTTGAACGTGCGACGTGCACTCAGGAAAATGCAGCTTGTGATGCAGTTATTTAAAAGCATGACACAGAAGTCGATAACGCCCTTAACATTCATTAGTATTGAAAATGACTCATATAACTTACCGTCGGCTTGCCTTTTCACAAGAAATCACCTCCCGGAGTTTGGGTTGTTAATTTCTTAAACATATTATATATACATATACAGGATGTTACAAAAAAGGTACGGCCAAACTTTCAGGAAACATTCGGACGGGCGACGGGCATGTCTGGTTAGTCACCCAACTTCACCCCGGTCTTGTCTCGTACCATTGCCGTCTTTAGTAGAAGGCCGCGGCCTTAGATCTGGCAACCTTGCCAGGAAGGGTCTTTTTAACACTTCATTTGTCTCGCCAACGACAGTGGTTTCTTCTGACTCGTCGGTAAGTAGGGCAGAATAACGAATCAGGTACAACCATTGTCTTTGGAGAGCTTAAAGAAGTGTTAAAATGACCCTTCCTGGCAGGGTTGCCAGATATAAAGCCACGGCCTTCTACTAAAGACGGTTATGCTCGTACACAATATGACCCTGCCAGAAGGCTGGAACACGTAGTGGATTTCCAGTAAAGCACTGTATGTCAGTTGATAGAGGTGATATTGTGGTACACGAGCTTATCAGCAGCACTCTTAGAGGTCCATTGATCTTGTGTGCCTCGCACACTCAAGCTAAATAAAGCCTATTAAAGCACTTTAGGATATATTTATACTGTTGTTGAGTTAATAATTATTTTTAAAACTAAAAAAGAGTAGATATCACTTATCAGCATTAAAATTGGGTTTGCCGTGACAGGTATTTTTTTTTTACAAAAAAAATAATTTAACGAATAATAATTCAGCTAACCGAAATTTCGTCAGTTACATAACATTTGAGGTACGTCAATTTCGCGGATTCATCTGGCAGCAGCCTAGACTTGTCAGTCCTATACACCCAATGGCCACAATCGATTATCTATTGGCTTATAACCGTACAAGCAGGTAGCAAGCGACAGCTTTTCGCATTATTTCCTTATTTACTACTGGTTTGCAGTAGTCAAACGTGTTTCGTAACAGCCGCCAGCAAGCCATAGACATGACAATGAAGTAAACGTAATTGTCGTCCAACATGACCTGGAATGTATATGCAAAATTTACGTACCTTTAATAATTATTTAAAACCGTAATATTTACTCTCTTAAATAATTAGCCAACGTAGTGAAAATCACATAATAAAAACTGCTAAACAGATTTTTGATATCTGCTTTTGTTTGTGAAAATGATGTAAATAGTATATAAATGTTGCACGTTCGAGCCCAAGAAGTGTGGGAGAATCACGCCTCACGCTAGCCTATAAGTGCAAGACACTGAGCTGGTACGGAGCCTTCTAACCGACAACTTGCATCTATGAGACATTCGGTGGTGAGAATTAAAATACAAAAAAAAAAAATTAATTAGTGTAAGTTTTTGAGTGTTTTTGGGCGTGAAAATTCTTATTTGCTTCTTTCAGTTTTCTGGATATTAAAAAAAAAAAAGTCCTGACAGCTCCTGTAACAACGTGGGGCGTGTCGAGATGAACACATAAGTTACCGATGGCCAGGGTCAGGAAGTTTTCGCGAAAATATATATCAGCCATTTTGTTTAAGTGTCTTGCATGCACGCCTGCAACTCAACTTCGAGGTCAATGATTCGATAATTTAATTCTGGACGTCAAATGAACGCAAATACAGAGAACCATTAAACGAAGTAGAACTGCATATGCGCACGTAAGCCACTGAAACAAGTGGGAGAAAAAATTTTTTCGCGAATTTTTTTGTCTTTACCGACGTCAGATGTGTAGGTTCGATAAGTAGGAACCCCTATTTATGGTGAAAATATTTATACACCTGTTTTTTTATTAATTATCAAATAACTATGGCACGTGCCACGATGGAACTTTACTAAAGCACAGAATAAAGTTATTTTAATATGTAGTGCAAGTATCAAGTTTCTAACTTTACAAGATAGGCCTCGAAATTGATAGATCAATGTAATTGTGAAACAAAATGTTAATTATTCGAGGTAATTACGGGCGGAAATACTTTAAAAAATTTCAGGTACAATATAGGCCTACATTACAGTATGAAAATGTTGTCAAAGTTTCATTACGAAATTCTGAAAAAATATTTTCTATGACTCACTCTTACTATGCACATCTGCAGCTCTGCGTCACGTTCACTGGTTAGATGTTTTTAAATGTTACTTGTCTTAAAGGCCATGGTCTTTCATTTATTTCAAACAATTTCAAATAACTCGAATATTTGTTAACCAAATGGTTTGAAAAAAAAAAATTATACTATTTACAGTCATACGTTACAATATTTTTCCAGAGCGTTTTTTTAAATAATGTACAGTTTGCTAGCAAAAAAAATTTTTCGCTTCATTTTGGCTTATTTTGACCTGAAAATATGTGATATTAAAGGGACAAAAATCTACAAAAAAAACAGTTTGGTTTATTGCAACAGAAAATTGCAGATTCAACCGATGGTATATAAGTCTCAAAACTGCAGGGATTAATTTTCGATACATGCATTAACTTGCGTTAAAAAATGATTTTCGAAACCACTGCAAAAATAAAGAGCGAGACCTTTGTACTACAACTTACACTTAATTCAGGTTGGTTAAATCAACTGAGGAACATGTTTCCACAGAGACGGCTTGCCAATATAAATTAAGCATAACAGTAGATGTGCACGTAAGGTTCCCAGGGCGCCCATCTTATAGATTGTAGGGGAGGACAAGATCATAATATATATTTATTGCAAACAGGAACGAATATTGTCTGTGTATAAATTTGTAGCCACTGGCACATTTCGACACACGAAACCGCGTTGATTACGAAACTTATAAAACTGCAAATATATTGCTATACGTTTTATTAAAAAAACAAACAAAACTGAACACATTATGGAACAACTGTTAAAGGGGGGGGGGGCTCAAGCCCCCCCCCCCCACCCTGATGGACGCCGTTGTAAGGCACTAAAACTAGTTGGTGCAGAAATAGTTACACGGAATTCAGGGGTCCTTATCGATATGTATTCTCACTACCCAGTAGTTTTAAATTAGATTATCTGCGATACAATTTATTACTCCTCAGTTGATCCTTTAGAAACGTAATGTGTTCGAACAAAAAGTACTTTAGGTACAATTTCCGAACGAATACAGCCTATAAGATATTGTTTTTTTTTTCTAGTGTTAAATAACTACTGTATAACCAAAGCGTAGTTAAAAACTGTTATTATTTCACAAAAAAAATATTTTGAAAAATAAAAATCCTCTCTTTCTCAGTAATTCAGTGGCTGCGAGCAAAGTAATTGGCACAGACCAACAAATGTCGGATTATTTCCTGACAACAGGCTAGACTGCAAGCTATTGTCCTGCTCGATATCTTCCACTGGCCTACAATGTCGTGTATTGTAGATGGGAACACTTTGAGACAATAACTTATAGTTCCACTGTAGTGAAACCTGTGTTATGTAAATCAGTCAAATGCGTAACTGACATCACATAAACACTGGTTAGCAAGACAATCATTAGAGATGATGCTATATCGCGAAATTTTTTTGTGCCAACATACCCTTGAAAAAATGTAGTTTCTTGCATCATGTAATCTTGGGTGATATATGCCTGACACGCCGTTGTTGTATGCAGACCAGCAATATGCATCAAATATTACTATAGCAGGATTCTTATTGGCTGAGTTAAATATGGCAACAGCCCAACATACAAACTAAAACCAGTAATATTTTGGTAAGTCGAACGAAAGTTAAAAGCTAGCAAACAGTCAAATTTTCCCGCGATAAACCATCATCTCCAACAATCATATATTGTGCTCTAGTATACAGGCTACAGGTCAGTGGAGTTTTAGCCCTGTCGCCATATGATAAAGCTAAGACATTTTAGTTTTTTAACTTTAAAAACGTACTGTATTACCAAAGTGTAATCAGAGAACAAGTTTTTCACAAAAAAAAAAGAGCCAATAATTTTGTACATACACAATAACTTAGTGCTTGCGAGCAAGTGAAGGGACTATTGTATTATGAAGAAGCATCTAAGCCACAAACATAAAGAACAGACAAAAAAACAAGCTCCCAAATTATTATATGCTAAAACATTCAGTATCACAACCAAAGTCAATTAGAGGTAAGGTATTTGAAAATGAGAATATATTAGTTAACAAAATAAAAAAAATGTTCTAGTAACAATTTCTTTATGTTCTTCTTTATCAAATATGGGATGAGCTCTTTCTGCATGACAGCATTCAACTGGACCCACCCGTGTGTATTTTCAAACTCTTATTGCAGAAGTAACTACTGTACAGTAACCACGAGCGAACTAAGGCCCGATTAAGGGGGATTGATCCATGTCAGATGGGGTTTTACGGTTTTTCTTATAAATAAGGGAATAGACACATTGTTTTATTTTTTCACGCTGACAAGGCATAGTTTATTGTTTCATTCACTTTTTGGAATCCATATGGCATCGTTTCTGTTAATTTTCTGGCATCTGTAGTCGCTCCCGTAAATAAAGCAATTTTCCTTTTCAACTGTTTCCCGTTGCAAAATAATGAATATATTATGGTTCCAGCAATTACAGAAAATCGATGAAGTTTGTATCTATGCCTTGTCGTGACAACTTATGTTGATACATCGACTGAAATAGAAGTTATCGAGAAGAAACAGATAAATCCAAGGTGGTAGGGATCAATACCCCTAATGCGCAGTCTGCAGTCCACTGCCGGCAGTTGGCAGTCGAATACATTTCACAGTGTGCAGTCCAGCGGCTATGATGTTTATGCATTATTTTTAAAAATTGCTATTTAACAATCGGCCATGTTTCGAACATGTTGTTTTTAATATGTAAAAATTGCTTAGCTGAGGACTGCACATTGTGAATACACATATCTTAACGTACATATTAATCTCTGACAGCTGACTGCCAACTGCCGACTGCGCATTGTGAATCGGGCCTAAACGTACCGTCGTGGGAGTGTAGTTGCAGACTGTACGTATGTACGTAGGGGCGACGGGATAGGCAATGCCAGGGTCACACCCGCCCTTACCGCGGGGTCGCGGTTCCCACGCAGGACTGCGCGCTCTCTCGCCGCCACGTCTGCCCGCGCCCGCGAAAACAAAAAACAAAAGATACCCGGCTCGGGCACGATGGGGAACAAAACAAAAAAGAGTATTGAGCAATAAATTAACACCGGAGCTGTTTCCACCGCCTTCTTCTGTTCCGATTTTCTCGCGGGGTATTCTGGGAGCCGGGTCTTCTCCAGCACCATCTAGCGGTGATAAATTGGACTAGAAAACAAGCGAGCACCTCGCCCCGGGCCGCGCGCAACAACGGGCCAAGTGCGGCCGCCTACCAGTTGAATGGCTCGAGGCGTAGCTGGCTGACGTCGCCATATTGGACCAGGCAGTTATGGTTGTTTCCGCTGTGCCTTCTGAAATATGCCGTGACTCTATGGCATGTTATAAAACAGTTTATGAGAACGATATTCATTACAAGAAGCTCGATTCTTTTTAATTGAAGCCATCACAACCCACCTTGGAATTATAGCATTTTTTATTTATTTTCGTTGTTTATGAACGCTTATTTTAAATATCGAATTAAATATATGTGATAAAATACTATACATCGCGATAAGCCGACACATAAATCCCTAACATCTGGCGTACATATTTCAGAAATGAGCAAAATATGTGTAATTTTTATATCATAAATAGTTGCTCGGTGTTTCAAAACCGTCCTGTAACGCATACATAAGAATTAGTGATTAAACTAAATTGAAAGCATTTATTTTTATATATAAATAATAATAATAATAATAATAAACGTTGAGTGGTTTCACTTAGAATATTTTACGATTCGCTAATGGAAAATTCAACACGATGGGCGAATGGGCCGCGTCAAGGTATAACAAGAAATGTGAAGAAGAAAACTTCTTCTTTTTAATGCGTTGGCTGTGTTCAAGTTTGTTGGCAACTATGATACTAGCCCACTTTGAACGTCATAAATATGCCTGTAAGTTGATATTAACTATACAGTGGCTAGAGTGCTTGCTTCTCACGAAGGCGATCCGAGTTCGACTCCCGGCGGGGTCGACTGGAAATATCGTGTACAGGACTATTGCCGTGTGCTGCTATTGGTCAGCGGGTTTTGTCGGTGATATCCCTGTTTTCCCCGCCCTTTATTCCGGCGATGCTTCATACTCGCCTCATGTCACCTCTCCCAAGCGCTTTGTAAAATGTTAAGGGTGCTGCCTACCTCAGAGGCACGGCGGGAGCAAGTACTATAGGGTTTTACATGTTAACTTATATAGTCTATGTGGCTCGGGTTTTACATGTTAACTTACATTCTATGTGGCTCAGTACGTGTTGAAGCTACATATACGCCACCCCTGACTTTTATATTCATCTCGGTAATGCGCATATTACTTAATAAATAAATTTTTAGGCAATTTTTTTTAATACCATAAACACTACGAGCAAAAAAAAAAAACATTTTACGCAATGAAAACACTCGAAAATGCATGTTCACAATTTTTTTCTGCAATTTTCATTCGTGTAGCTAACACAACACCCAGTCCTGAATCCCGGGAGATTACATTTCACCTTCCCGGCTGGGAATCGAACCCGGGACCTTTGGTCCACCTTCCAAGAGCTCTGACTATACTGAGCCAAGCATTTGTGTATGTATGTGTGTGTTAATGTTCGTCTTAGTCTCGTTAATTGTCTGTGCTATCTTAATTGTCGGTTCTTAATTTTTCTGATTTGTTTGTATGTTTTTTTTTTTTTTTTTTTGCTGTTCGTTTTAATTTTTTAAAGTTATGTTTGAGAATCTATAATAATAATGTTGTTGTTTATACAGCCTGTGTGTTGGCTACAGCCAAAGTTGGGTTGTTTATGGATGTTGATTTTCTTGTCTCAATCTCTGGCATGTCGTGTGTCTACAGTGTTCCATTCATTCGGTTTGACAGTAGACTTTCACAATTTAACAACTTCATCATTTATTTCATTTCACAACCAAAAAAAAAAAAAACACAAAAATTAGAACAGCCTTGTTGTGGAAACACACGACTTACGAGCACGTTACATAGAAACACGTTACGTAAATTATTATGTTTACAAACATAACAAATTGTAAATTTGTATTAGTTCTGTAGAGATTAACCTCTCTGTAGTTTACAAAATGTATTGTATTCGTTAGTTCTTGTGAGACCCCTTACCGACGCATCCCCCACCCCCTTCAAAAAAAAGTTCTAAGTGTGCCCCTGAGTGCCGTTCTCATAGCGAAATATATTCTAAGAGTTTTTTTTTTTTTTTCAGTCAGGCTCTCACTCCTCTTGTTGAGTTTTCTGTTTACCTATCATAGCATCATTTTCATTTGAATTGCTTAAACTTTCTAAACTTATTGTCAAGAATTTGGTGTTGACTGAATTTTTATATACGCATCACCTGATGAATTTGAAACGGTGAGCATGTATGTAATATTTAAAAGTAATATTTGACTAATAACGTCATAATTATTTGTCAGGTGTTCTAGATTTAGGAGTTTATCGTGAAGTAATGTAGTAACAGACAGCTGTAACTATGAAATATCCGAAATATGTGTTTATGAACCACTAAAACGAAGAACCAGATTCCAGTATGGCGCGTGATGCCGCACTGTAAGATAGAATCAACCACGTGTTCCTGGGATCAGGGTGGTTTATTGAACATGCCATGCAGAACTCTGGACCAATAACAAGCTTACAAAAAAATTAAACCTAATACCTTTGCCTCCCGCTCAGCATAGGAGCGGATCAGCATTCATAGACCAAATCACGAAGGTAAGAGAAATAACAGAACTGTGGAGCCAAATCAGGCAATCTTTTATTGCCTTTTAAATAAAATTTCAAACCATTGGTGTAAATGTACTTTTCCATCAAAGGAATGTTACCAAGCACTTTATTCGATAGTTGAATTAATTGTGTTTTCAGTTTAGTTTAGTTGTCCAGTGCGTAGCCAGGTTTGGTCACGATGTAGTAAAGTAACGTTTCTTAATTTGCCACAAATTTTAACAACATAACAAAATAATTTACATTACGTAACACTTATTTACTAACAATTCGCCAGTTTATAAACAAATATATACAATGAACGACTTGAGGTACATGCCCTCTCACATCAAGGGAGAGTACTGCGGGAAACAAAGCTTTTTTAAAGATATACTGATTTGATGGTTGGTGATGGTAGAAACGAACAATTTTATGCACACAGACTTGCACGCAAGTGTAAATATATTAGTTTCATTTCATGGTTAGGATACGCAAATGCAAAAGGTCCGTGTATACCTGAAAATGCGGCAAATCCCAAACAAATAATCAATTGTATTTACTTACATCTCATCCGAGACATGTGAAGTCAAAGCTTGCGTGAATTTTATGTTCGGTTGCGATATAAATGGACGTAGGAATTGTATCCCACACCAGAATGGAGCTCCGCCTCATTTCAAGTCGTCCATTTATATTACCACTTAATGTTCCTAATGGTAAAAACTTCTTAAACAGTTCATTATTAATGACGATATTTCTTACAAAAAGCAGTTATCAAATAATATTTTTCACTTGGCAGTCAGAATCTCTCGCTTAAAACTCTCTGACTAATTACATCAACAGTTTAACCTGTTCGTACGTCCCACTCAGGCAAATGCACCGACTGCAACTCTTCCGCCGCCGTGCACACTTGCTGCACAGCTATAACTCAAAGCGTTTATTCCGCGTCGCTCCTTGCCGTAGTTGTCTTCTCCTCCGTCCAGTTCGCTTCTCAGACACTTCCACGGACAAGCTAAGCGCCAGGCAATCACTACGAGCACACACATCGTTCTCACAGCTCGGTGAGGAATCGAACCCACCACGAAATTCCAGGTGCTAGAACTAGCTTTGATAATGGCTCAGGCGCGTGCTCTTCAAGGGCATCGTAGCGGTATCGACTGTCCTGAGCTTCTCGAACGGCCCGATTGTCGCCAGAAAGGGAGGAGGTGGAAGCATCTACACGTGTCGCTCGAGTAGGGGGTGGAGGGGGTGACGTGGGGCTTCTTGTTGCGCAAGGCGTGTTCTAGCGCTGAATTGTAACAGAATTTACTTTCCAAAACCTCAAATAGTTTAATATCCAGAGTTATTTCAGAATGTTCCTGTGCCACTCTTCTAAGTATATATAGTGCAAAACCGACAGTACAAACTACACTTTAATTTTTAATTTTAGAGGGCATGGTACATAATTCAACGCTAAAGGCATTAATCTATAACTGTAGGTTTCTTGAAGCCAGTTTGCGAAAATTAAGCAATAGCAATCCTAGACAATAGTTTTAGCCAACGTTTTAAATAAAATTGTTTCCAGTGTTACGAACTTCTGAGGCACAATCTCTGACGCCGGAACCTCGTGCATTTAACTACGGCGCAAGAGATCACGCGTAACGAATTAGTAGAGACACTGGTAAATCGCGGGAAAAGTTGATTGTTTGCTAGGCTCCAACATACTGTGTATAACACTGAAGGTTTTGCACTTATATTGGCTATCGTTTATATGAAATACCGTGTCCCTCTTCAACAGGCCCAATTAGAAATGAACAGTTGTAACACAGGACGTATGTGGTTTGCCAGAAAACTGTTCGCACGTGTCACGATTGAAATACTACAGTTTATTGGAGACTATGTCAAATATTTTTGCGATTTTCCAGTGTCTCTACGAATTAGTAATGTTGGATAAATATTTACTCATAATGTTGGCAAATAACATAATCAAGGATTGTCATTGAGTATTTTATCCATATTGGCTTCGAAAAAAGCGTAGAAATCTATTGATGTTTTCAGCATTTATTTATCTACCACAGACTCTTAAATAGACAAGTTGTAATTGATAGGGTCCATGCCAGACTAACCAGTGTTGCCAGATACATAAAAATGAAAACTTTTACGAAAATGTTAAAATTTTCCCACGTGTGTGATGATTTACCTCCACCGATCGTCGACAGCCAAAATGACAATTTAACTAACCCCAAAACAGGAACTAGTCGATATTAAATGAAGGAAATACTGGAAACACTCTTGTTTTTACATTGGTGCATTAATCCAGACGCACAGATGTTCCTTTGTCACACACAACACAAACAGAGCGAGCATATAGCTCGTAAACAGTCCATAATAGCCTATATGGTTGCGAATAAAAAAGGGACAGAAACGCAGCTCTACAAAATTACAAAGTCGCAAACTGTCACCGTAAGAACGCGTTATACCGCAATTTTCATCACCATTATTTTATTTTGTATTTGTACCAGATATTTTTTTCTTATTTTAGACACAAAATGTGACTAAATTTGGCTCATACAAATTTATTTATCTCTCATAGTTTTCGCGTAATGGCTTGTTAAAGTCATATTTTGCATGTTTCCGTTTTAAGGACTACACTAAAACCAACTGATATATCAAACTAAAAAAAATCACAGTTGATAAAGACATTGCAGGCTACAATGATATGCTCATAAAACTAAAGAATACAAATTATTTGTATTTAAAAAAATTGAATTTTTTAACTTTTATTTTTAGCATTTTTTTTTTAAATTCAAATAATTTTTATTCTTTATTTTTATTAGCATGTCATTATAGCCTGTAATGTCTTTATCCACTGTGATTTTATTTAGCTCTTATAAAGTATCTACATTATTCCGTCCGAGCAATGAACGGGGATAAAAACAATCACAACTATTCCCAAGATTTTTCTGGTTTCTTTTTTAATTTCGCCCTCTTTTTATACACTTTAAGATAAATTATCGCCTTGTGCATGAATTGTGAAGTGTTCATTTATTAAATGAAAACACACATCAAACTGAGTTTCTATGTTTCAAAAATGCATCATGCCAGTATATGGTTTTGAAGCACTTCAAATTTGCCAAAGCGGTCGAGGAAGACACCAGTCTGAATCGTATATATCAGCATTCATTTGACGCACTGCCATACTTTCCGCGCATTAAATTATAGGGTCCACCTTTATAGCCCCACAGAAAAAAATAGTTACGTCGAGAAACAACCTGTGTGCCAATTCAGTGCTCTTAGCATAAAGTAGATTTTATTCCATGCGCGTGCGTCAGTCTCACCTGAGTGGCTTATTTCTATTTTGGAACACAGTATGTGTGAAAACTTGGGTCAAGGACTTATCTTATAACTAGACGCCCGGAATGTCACGTGTTCAACGACCAGCCGGCTAGACTGCACAGTCCTGTATACACTATGTTCTCAGCTACTTGTACATTATCTGCTACTCCAGTGAGTGGACAGTTGTACATATGACAAGGTAGCGTGGCAGTCAGTGAGTGTTTTCATGAAGGTCTGCTATTGGTTCACAGTTCTTAAGGCTGTTCAAGTGCGAAAAAAATCATAATTCAATTTTTTTTATGAAATATTTTTCGTTTTGCAGACGATACTTGTGAGTAAATTTTACTCGTTCGAAACAATTTTAGCTCTCATAGTTTTCTCATAACGGGGTGTCAAAGTCAAAATTTGCTTGTTACGCTACCATGCAAATAGTAAAAATCAACTGACATACTTAAACAATGAACCATGCAATAAAACATTTAAAAACCCACAACGTAATATTTTGAATTAAATAAAAAATCGCAAAAGTACAGAAAAAAGTTAGAAATTCAGCAATTTTTCTAAAATTCAAAAATAGTTCGCGGGATTTTCCAAATGTTTTATTACGTAGCCCATAGTACTTAATTTCACTGTGAACTATTTCACGGACGTAAGTCAATTGGTTTTCACTATTTGCATGGCAGCAGAACACGCAAATTTTTACTTTAACGTAACGTTATGAGAAAATTACGCCAGCTAAAATTGTTTCGTAAGAGGAAACTGCACTCACAAGTATCGTCTACAAAACTAACAATATTTCATATAAATATAAAATTATGATTTTATTGCACTTGAACACGCTTAAGAGGGCGTCGTACATAATTCAACTCTAAAAGCATTAATCTATAACTGTAGGTTTCTTGAAGCCAATTTGCAAGAATTAAACAATAGCAATCCTAGACAATAGCGTGAGCCAACGTTCTAAACAAAATTGTTTCCAGTGTTATGAACTTCTGAGGTATAATCTCTGACGTCGGAACCTCGTGCATTTAACTGCGACGCAAGAGATCACGCGTAACGAATTAGTGATTCTGGATAAATATGTACTCATAAAGTTGGCAAATACCATTATCTAGGATTGTCATTGAGTATTTTCCATATTGGCTTCGAAAAAAAAGCATAGAAATCAATTGATATTTTCAGAGTTTATTTACCTACCACGCACTCTTAAGGGCGCTGTCCACCTCAGTTTTCAACGTCTTTTTATATTGTTATGTTTGTACCAGATATTTTTTCTTATTTTAGACATAAATTGTGACTAAATCTTCCTTTTCGAAAATTGTATCTCTCATAGTTTTTGCGTAATGAGTCGTGAACGTCAAAATTTGCACATTACGGTTTTATGTACGCCACTAAAACCAACTGACGTACCGAAGCGAAAAAATTCACCGTGTATAGCAGTATTGTAGGCTGTGATTTGACATATATTAAAAAAAAATTGTATTTTTAAAAAAAAATTAAATTTTTAAATTTTTATTTCAAAATGTAGCATTTTTTACTAAATACAACATTATTTTAATTTTTGATTTTATAAGTGTCAAATCGCTGCCTACAACATTGTTATAAACTGTGAATTTTTTCGGTTCGGTACGTCAGTTGGTTTTAGTGGCGTACATAAAACCGTAAAGTGCAAATTTTGACGTTTACGACTCATTACGCAAAAACTATGAGAGAGACAAGAATTTTCGAAGAGGAAGATTTAGTCACAATTTATGTCTAAAAAATAAGAGAAATACTATCTGGTACTAATATAAAAATAAAAAAAGACGTTGAAAACTGAGGTGAAGCGCGCCCTTAAGGAAGTGTTTCAATTAGAGTGGCGTAATCGTGAACGTAAGTAACATGTACATGAGTTTGAAATATAACGTCTTATCAAATGAACTCGCGAAATTTACGGGCCACTAGTTATAATCAGAGACGTGCGAAATCGTTATTATTTGATGACAAGCTTGGCTTCACCGCTCTTGAGTGCATTGTCTACTAGACATTGTGTGACGTCACTTATACGACAGACACTTCACAGAAGATTGGTTACCCTGCCTTAGAAATTTTAATTGTTTGCAGAGCCACTGATTTTTGGTTAATTGAATTTCGCACAATTTTGTTTCAAAGACTTATGGCCACATCTGCAGAGTATCTTCATGATTATTGGCTACGTGTCTCTGTGCAGAGCCTGATTTTCACGAAAATATTTTAACACCAAATTATTTCAGTGCCTCACGTCATAGCTAGAGCCCACGATTTTTGGTGAAAAGAATTCTGCAACAATTTGTTTTAATGCCTTATGTGCACGTATGCAGCTCTAATTCGTGGTCAGTGATTGGCTGTTTTAAATTCTCAGCGTCTCGGGGTTTTACCCGCAAATCATAGCCGTGTGGTGTCGCAGTAACCTTGTTCCTGTTGGCACAAGTCAAATGAGCCCCGCCTACATTCAGCCAATAATCAAGAAGCAGACCTGCAGATGTGCACGTAAGGTATTGCAACAAACTGTTGCAGAATTCTTTTCACCAAAAATCGTGGGCTCTAGTCATAGCTATGGCTAGGAATATTTCGCGAGTTCAACGACCAACATGCTATAATCCATTATCCTGTGTATACCGAAGCCCTACCATTTGTCTGTTACCTGCTACTCATTCACACAGCAGACAATGAACGAATATACGGGGCTTGAGTATACATAGGACATTGGATTCTAGAACTCAGGTCATTGATCTAGCGAATTTTCCCTAGCCTTAGTCATAGCCATCTTTAGTAGAAGGCCGCGCCCGTAAATCTGGCAACACTGCCAAGAAAGGTCATTTTAACACATTTTTAAGCTCTCCAACGACAATGGCTTTCCTTGACAAAATAACGAATCAGGGACAGCCATTGCCGTTGGAGAGCTTAAAAAAGTGTTAAAATGACACTTCTTGGCAGTGTTGCCAGATTTATGGCCGCGGCCTTCTACTAAAGATGGCTATGCTCACGTGCACCTTTGCAGTTTTGCTTCATTGTTATTGGCAGATTGTCTTTGTGTGGAAAGACGTTTCTTATTTGACTTTAGCGAGCAAGGTGGCACAACGGTAACACGTTGAACTAGCATTCGGGAGGACACGTGTTCGATCCCCGGCTCCGGCCATCTTGATTTCTGTTTTCCATGGTTTCCAGAAATCTCTGCATGCGAATACTGGGATGATTCCTCCTAACAGCACGATCTATAACAATTTTCATTGCCATGTTTTTATTTTTATATTCGTACCAGATATTTTTTTCTAATTTTAGACATAAAATGCGACTAAATTGTGCTCTTACGAAATTTTTGTAGACATAATAGTTTTTTGCGTAATGGCTAGAGGCCCGTAAATTTCGCAAGTTAATTTGAAAAGACGTTAGATTTCTAACTCTCATATTTACGTTAATTACTGCAACGACTGGGTCTCTGTTACTGCAACTCTTCATTAAGGACTGTGAACCAATCACAGAACTGCATGAAAACACTCACTGACTCACATACTACCTTGTCACATGTACAACTGTCCACTCAGTGGAGCAGCAGACAATATACAAGTATCTGAGGACATAGTGTATACAGGAATAAAGTGAACACTAAAGATTTAACCTTTGGAAAAAATCACTAGCCGTTACTGCATATACATCACCACTAACAAGAGTTACTTTACTGCTTGTATGGTTGGTAGCGATTTATTGTATATAGTTCCGTGTATTTTTTTAATTGAATACAACATTAGTGAAAGAACATATGATGAACTCGACCTGTCTGTATTTAATACTCTTCAAAATATTTAATATGATCTTATTGACATTCATACATACATTATAATTAGACTCGATTGGCGCGAGAATTATGTGACGCTATCATCGACTTCGAATCGCCGTGGCCGTTATCGCTTGCTCCGCGCTTCAGACAGTTCAAAACTCCACCAACAGGTGGCATCAGAGTTAGGTTCTCGTCGCCAAGTTGCATCATTTGCGTGCTTTGCCGTTGTGCGTATATACACATGCAAAAGTATTGGAGTATTTATTTGTCTATGGGAAATTACTTTGAGTATCATTGCCGAAATGGCGTGAAACCCTCGGTAAGCTGTAAATTATATTTTACGTTCGCCAGTATAGAAACAACATACATTTTATTTCACATGTTAAGAAGATACGTTATTTATTGTTTCTGAAGTGCGTCGTCGTTGTTCGTGGCGGTAGAACTGAACGAAACTTGAATTATTGAATAGCGTGTGTCATGTCTGTTGTAGTGGCGGTTTTGCGTTACAAATTCAAATAAAATATGCCCTCATTTACGAGATTCGTTACGGCAATAGCGCGTGTTCTTTGGATTAGTCGATGGACAGAAACCAGACATTAACTCGCAGATATTTATAACCAAGATTACTTTTTATTTTATCTTATATTCAGCCCCCGTGCATTTAATGCGTAGATATTGTAGCTAACATTTATCGGAGCAGTTTAACGTAGTTGTAAACATTGCACGACCCTATGTAAATAAAAGCACGTGGCATTATTTGTGTTTACATTCGGCGGAAAGATATAAACTGGCGGGAAATAGAAATTAATCAGGGCTTTTTTTAGTGTTCACTTTATTCCGAATCACCTATATGCAGTGCAGCCTGCTGGTCGTCGAACCCGCGACATTTCCGTATCTCTAGTAAGGGCTCATAAAAGTCAAAATTTGCATGTTACGGTTCTAAGGACGACACTTAAACCAACTGACTTACCACACTGAAAAAAATTTACAGTGGATAAACGTGTCGCAGGTTACAATGTCTCGCACAAAAAAAATTGTATTTAAATAAGAATTCTGTAATTTAAAATAAGGTTTTAAAAAACTCTACAAAATTTTAAAAGTACAAAAAAAGGTTTTATTTTGTGGCTTAAGATGAAATTGTAGCATACTTACATCGTTGTTCACAATTTTTTTTTTTTTTTTTTTTTTTTTTTCCAGTTTAGTAAGTGAGTTGGTTTTTGTGTCAACCGTGACATGCAAATTTTGACTTTGACGAGTCATTATAGAAAAAGTAGGATATATAAAATAATTTGAGAATAACGAAATTTAGTCACATTTTGTGCCTAGAACAAAAAAAAAAATCTGGTACAAAAATATAAAAAATAAAGACACGGTGATGAAAATTGCTGTAAACCGTGCCCTTAACAAAGACCATGGCCGATTCTTTTCCAAGCTCCTGTCATTGCAGCAAGTTGCGTGTCACCATCTGTAATGGCCTCGTTGTTGACGAGACGTAAAGCCCACTTAAAGGCGGCTCGGGATGAAGTGAGTAGGCCTACTAAACAAAGCCCTTCTAAAGTTCTGTTTCCAGCCAACTCGTATCTTTCCGCGCGTATCTTCTAACGACGAGACATGTCTAACTTCTAACCTCTCTGGACACGTTACTTTGATGACTGCGCAGGAAATATAAATTATACAGTCGGTAGGAACTAATAAAGTTTGGTTTAAAAAATTAATTAATTGTGTAAACTACAAGTAATTCGATTTCTGTTGAATTTGTTTTAGTATTGTCGTATTTGAATAGAAAAACACATGGGACTATATTGCGTAATTTCACTGCCAACCATACAATCAGACAGGCAGCTATAGTTAATGTTGAATTATATTCAGCAAGGACTAGTGATATTTTTCGAAGGTTAAATTATTAGTGCTCACTTTATCCCGAATGACATATATGTAGGGACAGGAAAATTTCGCGAATTCAATGACCTGCATGTAAGAAAATACTCCTCTATGCATACTCAAGCCTCGGCCATAAGTCAAACAGCTGCTACTCAGTGAAACAGCAGACAAAGAACGAATAGACGGGACTTGGGCACAGACTAACTAGTAATACAGACGTGAAATGACGTGGCGGCTCTTTTGATACGAGCGAACTTCGCCGCTTATTGGCTGCCCTGAGCTGTTAATAACAACCCTGTGTATGTTTGGCTCCTACTTGTTACTGTAGGAATTCCTATTGGCCTGGCTGCCGGCTAGCAGGGCAGTTGCCTTACGCTGATTGGCAGTATGTGTTTCCGCCATGTTGCTGGCCAGGGAAGCCATTTTGCTGGCGTGTGTGATTGAGTTCGCCTTCCTACCAACTATTTCACTTCTGTATTCCTAAATATTCTGTGACTTGGACGTGCAGAGTACAATGGATTCTATCTAGTCCGTAGGTTATTAAATTCGCGAAATGTTCCTGTCCCTACCTATACGTTACCGTATTTGACTGCACCAGTAACAATAAAGTTGCTGCGGTATGCAGTGAAACGTTAGGGCATGCAAGAGTTAAAACACGCAATCACTGGAAAGAAACATGCAGACGTGCACATAAGGCATTGTACAGAAGAGGAGATCACAGCCAGGCTACATACAGTTAGTATATATAGTCCAGTGCAGGTGTAGGCAGTATGGTACTTGTGTCTGTATAGCGCGGCCGGCTTGTTTGATATATGGACCCCTAGCGGTCCGCGTTTCCACACACTCGCTCTGCCGCCCCGCGCCTCGTGGTTAACACGCCTGACTCCCTCCTTGTTTCATAGCTCGCGGTGTACTACCCTCCCCCCCCCCACCATCTAGCTTCAACTCTCTCCCACACCGCCAACAAACACACCTACACTTGCCAACTTAATAACTGCAATAATTTTTTACGATTTTATAATTTATTTACTTTACCATTTAATATTAGCTATTTTTTTATAAAATAATTATCATTCACCTATTTGTTTTATTTATTAATTACACATATTTATAGTGCAAGCCAAAGAGCACAGTTGAATCATAGCCTAATAGGTAGGGACCCTGGTTTCTCGCGAAAAGAATTTCGCCCCACTTTGTTTCAGTATCTTACGTGCACATCTGCAGTTCTGCTTCGTGGTCAGTGATTGGATATTTTAACTGTCACGAGCCTTGGGATTCTACCGGCAAATCACAGCCACAGACTAGATAGTAATACAGACGTGAAATGACGTGGCGGCTCGTTTGACACGGGCGAACTGCGCCGCTTATTGGTTGCCCGAGGTTGTTGATACCAGCCATGTGTATGTTTGGTTCCTGCATGTTACTGCAGGTTTCCTATTGGCCTGGCTGCCGGCTAGCAGGGTAGCTGCCTCAGGCTGATTGGCTGTAGGTGTATCCGCCATGTTGCTGGCCAGGGAAGCCATTTTTGCTGGCGTGTGTGACTGAGTTCGCTGTCCTACCGGCTATTTCACTTCTGTATTTCTAAATATTCTGTGTCACAGCCATGAGGTGTTTCAGAGACTTTATTGTAATTGGCTCAGACAAATGATATACGGCTCTTTATGTAGACACGCTGCCAATAACCATCAAGCAGAAGTGCAGATGTGCACGTAAGGCACTGAAACAAAGTGGGACAAAATTCTTTTCGCGGAAAACCAGGGTCCCTACCTATTAGGCTTATACGTAGGTGCCGGGAAGTTTCGCGAGTTCAATGACCTGCAGGCTAGAATCCATTGTAATATGCACATTGAAGCCCCGTCTATTAGTTCTTTGTCTGTTGTTCCACTGAGTAGCAGCTAGTGGACAAACGGTCGAGGCTTGAGTATGCGTAGTACAATAAATTCTAGCCTACAGATAATTGAATCCGCGTAATTTTCCAGCCCCTGCTTATACGTAACAAAAAAAAAACCTGCAAAATACTGCATATACCTCATTACTACTGTTCTAGCCTGCATATTATGATTGCAGGTCAAAACCCCGAGCAGTACAAATATGATACAACGTTTACTTGGCGTAATATACGTTAAATAATACCTAAACTTGAAGTGCAAGAACGGTCTTTATTCGTGCAGTGTTGCCACTTTGTACATGTAATATGCCATCGTATAGCATTTTGCCACTTACATTTTCGTCTGCAATTTATCCCAGGATTCGCGTAACGAGCTTATTAGTGTATGTGTTGTTACGTCACAGTGGAGAATTCACCTTGCCAATAAACTCATTTGGACCACACTGTGCGTGTAAAATGTGTTACGTACACGCTTCACGTGAAGTATGTAGATTTTTCTTCTGGTTGCCGTTTATTTTTATTTAGATACGATTCTTGGGGAAATAAAGGCATATTTGGAACCGTTGCACAGACTCGGATAAAAATCAAACAAATCAGTGAAAATGTGCCTGACTTTCGCGAAAAAATTTCTGCAACCACTTGTTTCAATGACTTCGTGCACCTCTGCAGTTCTGCTTCATTGCTATTGGCAGCGTGTGTTTGCAGAAAGACGTTTCTCATTTGACTGTAGCGATCGAAATTACGTCGCTGTGACACAATAAGTCCGTAATTTGCAGTGAAACATTAAAACACGTGAGAGCAGGAAACAGCCAATCACAGACCATGAATCAGAGCTGCAGATATGCACATAAGGCATTGAAACAAACTGGCTCAGAAATATTTTCATCAGAAATGAGTCTCTATGTATAAGATAACGTTAAGTATTGAATAGTTTTAAATGTCGCATAATTTTTATCCACTAATTTCAACCAATATTGAGGGAAGTTAGCTCAATATTTATGCTGGTATCTTGTTTTGATCGAACTATGTCTATGGTCTAACGCCAGAGAAACAATCCGGATTCGTAGGTCTCCTAAGTCCGCATTGTCTTTAATTGAAAAATACACACACACACACACACACACACACACACACACACACACACACACATATATATATATATATATATATATATATATATATATATATATATATATATATATATAAGATTTCAGGGTCACCGCTGTAAGTCTCATTGAAGAAACAACCACTAAAAAAACACTGAAGGCCATGGCCAGTTCTACACGAAGTGTAGAAGCGATGCGGTTCTCTTCGAGCGTTGCAGTGTGACCCTTATCTCTTCCGTATTCCCGGTCCTCACAAGGGAAAAAAGTATTTTGTGGCAGTTTCAAAATTTATAGCAGTGTTAACCCTGCAAAATATTTATGTGCGTTTACGGGTAGGCGCCGGGCTGCAGTGCGAGAGTTCCTCGTGGTTATAAAAATAGTAATTATGTACTTGCAACAAAACACTTTAGCAGGAAACATCTAGAGCGAAATTGTTATTTCGTTGCAAATGCCGAAAATTACATTCGGTATGTAAGCCTCTCGATTGTAACAAATATTCAGAATTTTCTTTTTCAACACTTGAAAAATTTGTGATAGTTTTCTTTTAGTATCTGACTTAAGCGTATTTCGAAATTAGATTAACAATCTTCGTCATGTATAAGAAAAAAAAATAAGAGTGTGTTTCTGCTTCGTCTGACGTGACAGAGCGAGCAACAATCTTTACTGCCCGCCATAAAGCCACTTTGCTCGCAACACCTCCTTTATGACGGCCATCTCCCGCAGCGAAACTCTTCACTCCGCGCCACCTCACAGTTGGGTGGGTGGGGAACTATTTCAACTTGACTCGTTCAAACAGCAACCCGTGGAAGGTTTTCAACCGTCCAGTAATTCACGAGAGGAACTTCTCGAACTTTGCTCAAGAGCAGCACTAGCTGACGCTAGACGTCGCTATTTGGCTGTTCACGTATAATTAGGCCGACATCAGTATAGTAATAATTTTCATAGTCATAATTTTCTGGGCTTATACTGCTTAAATGTACGTTAAAAGTTTAAGAGTTATACTTGTGTTGTAGCGAGAGGTAAATAGATTTGCTATATAATCGCAATTTTAACACGTGGGAATCGTGTCGGACGATGCTGTTGGTCAGCGGGTTTTTTTCAGGGATCTCCCGTTTCCACCGTCATTTCATTCCGACGCTGCTCCATAGTCACCTCATGTCACCCATCACCAGTGATATAAAGACTCACTCTTATATAACGTCTTTGCCCGAGACTGGTACATAGGTTCCAGGCAGACAGGTCAGGGGAACGCGCGGCCAGGGGTTGAACAGCAGCGCGTGGATGTTGGTGAGAGAAGAGGGTGGTGTCGGAGAGATGTTGGAAGATACGTATCAGGACGCAAGAAGAGCCTAGCACAATCCAGGGAAGAAGAAGAAGAAGGATGGAGGGAAGGCGATGGGAATCATCTGGGCGCGGTCGTTCAACTATTCCTGCGTGCGCTAGCTACTTTTGTCCACGTCCACAATCGATTGCCCAGATTGTCGCGAAGGTATCCCTGCCACGCGGATACACAACCGCACAATGCAGCCTGCGAGATTACCGGCGAGACTGCAATCCTGTTAGCACGGCTCCTGCGTCTAGGGGTGACCAGTCTAGGGTCCTGCTGGTCCACTCACCTCTCTCCACGTACTGATTTCTGGTGATAATAATATTGCATTGAGGCTCGGTCTCAGTCGCCATATTGAATATTATTATTTTTCGCGTTTTTTAGAATTCTAAGAAGAAAAGTGTTAAATATGCGATTGTACCTCAAATTCCATTTACAGTTCGCTACAGTACAGATATTGCGATTTAGTTGTTAACTAATACTTACACCGCAGTGAGTGAGGAAAATTTTTTTATATTCATGATTTGCCCGAAAAATTGCGACATAACTATACATTACTAGCTCTATTGCCGTGCTTATATTGTAGCTCAAGGTAAATAGAATTTGCGGCATAGTCACCGATTTAGCTTTTTTCTTCTCAGAATTCCGAAAAAGCGAATAACAATGAAATTCAATATGGTAACTTAAACCGAGCCTTAACTTGATTCATTGCCTTACAGCCAGTTTATTATTTATTTATTATTTCATACACGACATATTCAGCCACAGGCCGTTTTACAAATGTACTTGTCTTACAAACTAAACATTGTGTTTACGTATAAATGTGCTATATTATGCAAATAGAATAATTGGGATTTTAATATTAAAAATAAGAACTGATCTTACATTGCGGCCAGCATTATTAACCGATTTAAATTTAAAAAAAATGAAATAAGTGGATTGCAAATTAATACTCTGCTTCATAGTTAAACAACCTTATACAGCAGTCGCTAGATACCGCGTCTGCGGTACGGAAACTGGCACGCGATAAGAGCTAGACTGCCTCGTGCGTCAACGACCGTGTCGCCTCTATGCGCGGAGTGAGAAGACGGCGTGCGGTGGTTTGTTGTTGGCGTCTTCCTATGATACTTTAAGGGTGTTCAAGTACGACAAAATCACAATTTTATATTTTTATGAAAAAAAAAATTAAATTTTGTAGACAATACTTGTGAGTACATTTTACTCTTACGAAACAATTTTAGTTCTCATCGTTTTCTCATAGCGGGGTGTCAAAGTCAAAATTTGCTTGTTCTGCTGCCTTGTAAATAGTGAAAACCAACTGACCTACTTAAACTAAATAATTCATTGTGAACTTACATCCCATGAGCTATGCAATAAAACATTTAAAAACCCACAACATAATATTTTGAATTTAAATAAATCGGAAATGTACAGAAAAAAAGTTTTAAATTCAGCAACTTTTTTAAAATACAAAAAAAAAAAAATGGATTTTTTTCAAATATTTTATTATGTAGCCCACAGTATGTTATTTCACTGTGACTTATTTCACGTACGGTAAGTCATTTCTATAGCAGCAGAACATACAAATATTTACTTTGACTACTGTAACCGCTATGAGAAATCTACGCCAGCTAAAATTGTTTCGTAAGAGGAAACTGCACTCACAAGTATCGTCTACAAAACTAACATTATTTCATATAAATATAAAATTATGACTTTATCGCACTTGAACATCCTCAGCGGTGACACGAATATTTTATATTGTACGGAAAGTGGGTAGCATAGTCCAGCGCGTTCTTTTAAATTTTTCTTTTACGATTCTGGTTGATATTTCCTACATGACAGCAGTCTTAAAAAGCCGTTTTAAGCCATTTGGAGGTGTCCAAAAACCGTGTTTCTAAGCATATCTAGAAAACAAAAATAAACTAGCTTAGGTTTTAATGCGTTTTCTTTTCGTAGACTAAGGACCGATTGCACAGTCATATTGAGTCAAACATAAGGCCTCCTTGAGTGAAATCTGAGAAATTTTCATTTGCGGAGATGAGAAAATTGTTTGAAATCTAAGAAAAAACTGGGAAATCTTAAGGAGTCCTCAGACCTCCTTAAGATTTTCTCAGGCTGCAAATCGATCATGGCACCCGTAAATAGAGGTTAGAATGCCACATTGGGGAGAATAATATTCTTATTCTGAATTTCTTGGTAATATTTTAGAGGGGGAACATAACCATGGTGTAAAGTAAAGACCGTACTGGTATCTACAACGTAATTTATATTCGTTGTGTATTTTTACATGAAAGTTATGTCTGGTTTTTAATGGAACTTTTGTTCTCAAACAAAATGGTTAGGATGCCATTTGATAAACAAAATGAACAACGTATTTATTATCATTTTTATTTTGCATTTTTTTTTTCACCTTTACAGTATACGTAACACTGAGTAAATATTATCTATAGGCCATTCACGATAAAGTGAGCACTGCATAAAGTTTTCTTACAGCCGTTTTGCAGCCATCTTTACTATTTCTAATATGAAAAACTTCTATGTAACTAAAAACCATTGTGAACATTTCAACACTCTCAAAAGTTAACATATGTTGGTCCAATAAAATATATTTTTAGTTAGTTACAATTTCTGCTGAGTGCTCAGTTAATAGCTAACAGCCTATACCATAGCCGCCATGTACGGTTTGTACACTATAAATGGAAAATTAAAATACATTTTTGCTAAATTAGCAAGCAGATTCATGAAGAGAAATTATTTTTCTTTTTCACCTCAACTGAGATATCTCAATTTTCTGCCTGTGCAATGCACACGAAAAATTCTCAAAGTTTACTCATGTTCTCCATAGTTTCCGCTTTACCTCAAGATTTTCCTTACATGACACTGTAATCGACACAAAGAAATCGAACGCACATTCAGTAGTATCTCTTTAAAAAATACTTCCTTCTAGCACGATGCAGTACAGTTTACCTGCCAGCTATATAGGGCTCTTAATGTGGTTACACAATTGAATACTTTACATTTTACTTGAACATTTTACTTTAACATTTGACTTAAAGATAGCTTTCAATACCTAGCTTATTATGGAGTCGTACACAATGGAATCGCCAAAGCAGCTTTGACTTTACATTTCCTATAAATATGGCCCTTCGCAAAGAACCAGTTGATTATGTATGTTATAATAAATAACATTTGTGAGTATCGTTTGATCATGCAGTGTTGGGATTGCATGAAACATGTACCAGGTTTTTATTATATGTATTTGGAAAACCTTCCGAATAGCATTAGAGAAATATTCGTGAATTAACTGCACGTTTCGTTAATATACGGTGTTGGTTTTGTTCTTCAAAATATTGCAATAAATATAAATTATTTTAATAATTGGACTATTTTTTGGAATATTTACGTGATATCAATGTATGTAAAATGTACAGGATGTCAAGAAATGACGTGTAAAATATCCTGTATCGAGGTAGCCGACACTGATACAATAATCGGGAAAAGTCTTAAAATTGGTGACCAAACGTTAAACATATGTTATCACAGGAGCCACACATCGCTGCATCTGTGACTGCCAGGCGTAGTGCTCGTGTTGCATCAAACCTTCTTGAAAGTTAACCTATAAATTCCTTGTAATGATTCTGCATGGCAAATTAATGAAACATTCCCTTATTATTTATGTCAAGCATTTTCCCAAGAATATATCCTATGCTTTGTCGAAGAGAAAAATTTGGTAGTACAATTTAAATAGATGCTATTTCTGAAAACCATAAAATACAGTAAAATTGTCTAACACTCCCCATTAACTCCGACCAATCAGACTTGCTCTTACAACTCCATGAGCAAGTGATGACTCTACCCCAGAAACTTAGGCGTGAATTTTTCCTTTCCAACTAGAGACCCAAACTTTTGAAGAAGAAAATAATTCTGAATCAGTTTCATTCAGTGTCTTACGTGGACATCAGAAAGTCTGCTTAGTTGTCAATGATTGGCTGTTGAGTGTCTTAACGTTTTACTGCGAATCACAGACGTGTTGAATCGCAGTAACCTTATTACGATTCGTCCAGTCAAATGAGAAATGGCTTTCCACAAAGACAAGCTGCCAATAATAACGAAGCAGAACTACAGGCGCGAATGTAAGACGTTGAAACAAGCTGGTAGAGAAATCTTTTCGCCAAAATCAGAGGTCCCTACTTATAACCTCTGGCGACGTCACCAGAGGCACTTACGAAAACTCAAGAGGTCAGAGCAGGTTGAGTTACATCTCTACTAGAGTCGTTTGAAGTTGATCCTGTTGATCAGGGACGAATCTAGTCTTTCCTTTGCCCGGGGCAAGAATTGTGATTTGCTCCCCCTCCCCTCCTCACTTTCCATTACCCTTTTCCCATCAGATCAATCAACCCAACAGTAATAAACATATCTTGAATACATTGTTTTGCGCTCTTGTAAATAACAATACATAAAGCCTGTACTTACTAGCTACCATAAGCAGTGTTTTAAATGTGCATTATAATTATAAATACTGTATTTATAACATTATATGGTGTTCAAGGTTAATAAAAATATAAAAATACAAAACTAGTAAAAGTCTAAATATTGGTATATATTGTATCTTTATTACACTCATTTACGTTTCATTCACAAGTAAACATTCTCGGCCGGTCTGAACCACCCCCCCCCCCACCACCCCTTCCCCACACTACTCGCTCCTACATACGCCACTGCTGTCGATGCCTTCTTTCGTAGGAAAGTTAATTAAATTACTTACTAACATACGTAACATCCATTACTGACTAACAAATTGTGAACGCTCATCCTGGTAATCTGACCGAGAAAACCGAGATGACTAGAAGGTTACTTTTCGTAAACGCATCAGTCGTATAACGGCCCGTGTGTACACCCCCGGGGTTGGGCACCCCTAGGCACCGTAAAACGCGCCGAAATCTCAACTCCTGGTCCTGCCCTTTGTATTGCTTGAAAAGGACACTTAATTTCTACCCTCCAGTGCGGGCTTAGTCCTCAGGTAATCCTTCGGCAAACACTCGACGAGGCAGGAGCAAGACCGACACAAGTGTCATGCTTCCTGTTGCGTGCTTCTTTCACTGCAAAGCTAAGGCACCTTTCTCTTTACTCATGTATCACACCAACAAACTTCTTGCACAGACGTCAAAACTGGGATGAAGAACTCATATACTTATCTATAGGCCTTTCAGTATAGTTCAATAAAACTTCGTCGTTATTTGGCGTAGATAGGACTGTACAAAGCGCCTAAAAATTTTATAGAGTGGTAGGCGTTTCGTAATTTTTTTTACTTCAACTTAAAGTAAATGCAATAAAATAATAAAATAAACAAGAAAAAGAACTATTTGTACAAAAATTTGAACATAATTTAAACATTAAATATTATGTATCGCAAATTTAAAAAAAAATCACATGAAAACTCTCTGGTTCAAGTATTACTTTCAGCCACAGTAAACCACGCCATGAAGAAATTTCTCTGGATTCGGACAATTCGTTCGCCTAAGTCTTTGTTTTGTGTTTGTTTACTTAAGTTAATATAGCGACATGCAAACACATTAAATTATTTTGATGAAAATTTTATCCAGCACCGGTATCTTCAACATTTATTGTAAGGTACAGACCGTCATAGAATTCTGAAATTCGTATTGTAAAATATGATACATTAAACGTCCACAATTAACGTGATAACTAGAGCCGCGATTTTATGGCGAAAAGATTTTTGCAACATTTGGTTTCGTTGCGATGCGTCATGTGCACACCTGCAGCTCTGCTACATCGTCTGTGGTTGGATGATTTTACTCTCTCTAGCCTTGGCAAATTATAGACGTACAGACTCACAATAATCTTACTCTGATTGGTGCAGTCAAATGAGAAACGTGTCTGAACATAGACACGCTGCCAATAACCTTGAAACAGAACTGCCGATGTGCACGTGAGTCACTGAAACAAAGTGGGGCAAAAATCTTTTCGCGACAAAATCGTGGCCCTAGTAATAACTTGTATATTTTTAATGTTGTTGCTGATTTTTTAGGACACTTTTCTCACACTAGTGCGTCAGGGCAAGACCTGAGGTGCTACTAGGCGAGGATGATTTTTTTTTTTTTTGCCGTTCCTAGCCTGAAGGGCTTTACCGGCTCGTTCCTAGCCTGAAGGGCTTTACCGAGGATGATAGTGCAGTGGTTCGACATTGTCTTCCTTAATATGTGGATGACAGTGGCAAGTGTGGATGACAGTGGCAAGTGGCAGTGTTCTAAGGCATGTAATATAAGCGCCGACTATACACTTTGAACACATGGACACAATGTGCCCTCCTGTCATAGCCAATAAACATGTGTTGTGTAGACAGAGGAGTATTACTGGACAATACGTACCTTGCCTCTTATATTCTACTGGAAGAAGAGTGTGCCTACTCGTACAAGTCTAATGGTCCCACAGTCAACTCAGTGCAAGAGATGATGGTTTATCGCGGGAAAACTTGACTGTTTGCTGAGTTTCAACGTACGTTAAGATTATCATAAGATTACTGTATTTCACACGTACATGGAGCTGTTACCCTATTTGACTGGGCCAATAAGAATCCCGCTATTGTAATATTAGATGGGTAATATTGGTCTGCAGACAGCTACGTTGTGTCAGACGTATATCACACATTAATATGTGTTGCGAGAACCTACAGTGTTTTCAAGGGTATGTTGACACAAACAATTTTCACAACATACCATGATCTCTAAGTATAGTCATTGCTAGAGATGAAGGTATATCGCGAAAATGCCAACATACCCTAGAAAAAGTTGTCTTTCTTGCAACTTATATGTTTGGGTGTTATAGGCCTACTGTTGACACAACGTAGCTGCTGTCTGCAGATCAATAACAGGCAACAAGTATTACACTATCAAGATTATTATTGGCTCAGTCAAATAGGATAACATCTTCACACACAAGCTAACGCCAGTAATCTTCTGGTAAACGGATGGTGCGTTGAAACCCAGCAAGCAGTCAAGTTTTCCCGCGATAAACCATCATCTCTAACAAACATCTCTGATGATAGGGTCACAACACGATGTATAGTAGGACTTAAAAATAAACAATTACTAATATAATTATATATTTTATGATATATGTACAAGTTATTGCATGTCAATACATTAGGAGAATAATCATCTCATCTAGAGGAACAAAACATGTTACGTTAACACAATCCCAGTTACTATACTATAGGCGGTTCGGGATAAAGTGAGCACTCCAAAGAGCCCTGCTAAAGTTCTATTTTCAGCCAATTCGTAAATTTTCCGCGGTAACGGTTAATGATGGGAAGACACGTCGCTTGATGTTTGCGCGAGTAAGATAAATTGTGCAACCATTATAAATCGATACAGTCGATTTAAAAAAAAATATTGATTGTAAATAATGCAATTATGTCTATTTTGGTTGATTTTTTCCCAGTTTTGTTGTACTTAAATAGGAAAACACACGGAACTAGATAATTTCGCTGCCAACCATACAAGCAGTAAGGCAACTATAGTTAATGTTGAATTAAATGCAGTAATGGCTAGTGGTATTTTTCAAAGGTTAAAATTTTTATTCCAAACAACCTATACAAGTGTCATGGCTTACATACAGTGCATTGCTCGCAGGCAAGATCATATTAGAGTGGTATGTTATATTGCACAGTGTATATCGTTCAATCATATACGACTCCTCTGGTACATAAGTTAGTAGTTGACAATATAAGCTACACTGGCATCCCACTATAATACACACGCTATGCATAGCCTAATTATATCACGCATTGTGACATAGCCATCTTCAGTAAAAGGCCACGGCCTTAGATCTGGCAACCCTGCCAGGAAGGGTCAGTTTAACACTTGTTTTGTCTCGCCAATGGCAGCGGCTTCCCCTGATTCGCCGGTATGTAGGCCAGAATAACGAATCACGTACAGGCATTCCCTTTAGTGAGCGAAAAGAAGAGTTAAAATGACCCTTGTGTTCAGGGTTGCCATATCTAAGGCCGCGGCTTTCTACGAAAGATGGCTATGATTGTGACAGTAGTAGAGAAATGGTACACTTCATATAACATTTTGTGTTCCTCAAGGATGTGAGCATTACTTCTCCAAAATATTGGCATTGCTGTTAGCCGTGTTGTGATTGGACGTATGCAAGCACATGACTCAGTTCTTTTTTGTGCAAACGTAGTTCACTCGGATAGCTTTTCAAACGACTTGAGATGAAACATGGCCGTCTTTAGTAGGAGGTCTAAGTCTTGAATGTGGGAACACTGCATCGGAGGCCTGCTGCTTGTCACTTCTTGGCCACCCTAGTCTCTGCAACGTGTATAGACGCAGCTTTAGTGGCGTGTACACGTCTACTCTGACTAGGGCAGCCAATGAGCGACCGGCAGCAGGTCTCCGATGCAGCGTTGCCACATTCAAGTCTCCGGCCTTCTGCTAAAGACGGCCATGGATGAAATTATACTCTGCCCGAGCTAACCCAGAGACAGTTCGCACACGCCTATGACTGAACAACGAAGCCATGTTTCAGACAAATGAAAGAAGTTGCCAGGGAGCTGGCGCGTCACTGCAAGATCATGTAAGGCTCACTCCTGCCCGTCTCCACGCGGGAACCTCGCCCTTAGGTGCAGTCGCAGCTGCGGGAGGCTACTACGTAAATATTTTCCCTCACGAAATTCTGCGTGTCAAAATCCCCGGCCGTCTTAATAAGCACTTCCCGGAAGGGAGGTAATTGCGATCTCTCTCGCTCCTCGAGGCTCGGTTAGCGGCAGTAATGACGTCCCGCACGAGGCTAGCCAGGCACCTGCGCACGCAGCTGGGGCTCCGCGGTGGTGGGTGCGTGGTTCGATTCCCACATTCTCGCTCACTCGGGGATGTGACGCGAACACACATCGCTACACTAGGATATTTTTTTTTATTTACCGTGTCCGAATATAATTTAATTTTGCCAGTAAGAGGCAACGATTATGACTTTAATATTTCCAACAGTGAGACCTTCTTCTAGACATTTGTCTTTCATTAAAGGTTATATCAGCAGGTGTTCTGGCTCATACAACACGCCACAGTCACAGACTAACTAGTAATACAGACGTGAAAAACCGTGGCGGCTCTTTTGATACGAGCGAACTTCGCCGCTTATTGGCTGCCCTGAGCTGTTAATAACAACCCTGTGTATGTTTGGCTCCTACTTGTTACTGTAGGAATTCCTATTGGCCTGGCTGCCGGCTAGCAGGGCAACCGCCTTACGCTGATTGGCAGTATGTGTTTCCGCCATGTTGCTGGCCAGGGAAGCCATTTTGCTGGCGTGAGTGACTGAGTTCGCCTTCCTACCAACTATTTCACTTCTGTATTCCTAAATATTCTGTGACCGAATCATGCTAACCCGATGCAGTGTTGCCACATTCAAGTCCATGGACAAACCCACCTCTAGGTGTTCAAGAAGTAACATGTCGGAGTTAGACTGGTTGGCTCAGTACCGTAAACGGTTTTCCTCCATCACCAGGTTATGTCGTACAGCTTGCAAACAATTCAGGATTTTGAGATCGTACAAATCAAAATAATACAGGTTGTCCGAAAAGTCTTTCACTGATTACAAAAAATCATAGCTTAGGCTAGAAGTAAGATAAATATATGAAACTGGTGTAAAAATGTTTATTTATTTTGGTATTTTACTAAAGACAGTGTCAGCAGCAGATTTTTATGTACTACACGCTAAATCGGAAATAGTAAATAGGCCTATTAAGTGTTTACCTGTGGTTTTTCACATATTCCTAATGTGACGGTTTAACAAATTAAGTACGTGAAGTGTTTTAATTAAATTAATACATGACATATTAGGGTACCCGAGGGCCAGATTATCGCACGTCGGATGCAGGCGTACCACCTGTGTGACCGTAGACAACTGCTTGCCGTGTAGAATGACACGGAATGAGGCCCTGCAATGAAGAGACGCTGGAATGAAGTTGCGGGGGAAAGGGGAGATCTCCGAGAAAACCCGCCGACCGACGGCATTGTCCGGAACGATTCCAACATGCGAAAATCCGAAGACCTATCCCTTCCCCCCCGGGAATCGAACCCGGATTGCCTTGGTGAAAATCAAGTGGTTTAGCTGCAAGGAGGAATGATAAGCAGGGTTGGTGAGGGGTGGTGGGTGGTATGGGATCAGCTGCAGGTGTGCTGGCAGGAGACTACACGAGCAGAGCAGGCAGTTTTCCTAGTCGACTGCTGTGCCAGTGTGTGGAGCCGCTGGCCGCAAACTGAGCCGATCTAGCTATGTGATGGGATTACCTCCCCCTCCCCTTCCTCTACAATATATCTGGGTGTCTGCGCGCAACAGTAGTCTATGTCATTGCTGACAACTGTCCCGCATCCTATTGTTGCCTCTTACACCTCTCAGAGTCAAAAGCAGCTTATAACGTACTGTTCAAAACTGCAACGACTTACCTATGCAGTAGGTTTAATAGTTGTTGCTTAAGTGTGTTCACGTGACAAAAATGCATAATTTTATATTTATACGAGCTACTGTTCGTTTTATAGACGTCACTTGTGACATCTTTCACTTGTAAACAATTTTTAACTCTCATAGTCTTCCCATAGCGACATGACAAAGTCAAAATTTGCAAGTTACAGGAACATAATATTAACAAAAACCAAGTGACTTACTCGAATTAAATTATTTACGCTGCAATTAGATATTATGGGTCATATGCTAAAATATCTGAAAACACACAACGGAATCCCTTTGTACTAAGAAAAAACTGAAAATGGGGATAATTTACTTCATTTATAACAATTTATAAAAAAGACAAAATAATTTTTTCCGTGTTTTTAAATATTTTATTATATGACCCATAATTTCAGTGAAAATGGTTCCACTCCAGTAAGTCACTTGTTTTTTGTTATATATGTGTTCCCGTAACTTGCAAATTTTTTATTTTATCATTTCGCTATGGGAAAACTATGAGAGCTAAAAAACTTTTACGAGTGAAAAATGTAGCGTGTACAAAACGAACGCTATGTCGTGCAAATATAAAATTACGGAATTTTATCACGTGAACATCCTTAAGGGTGTTCAAGTGCGATAAAGTCATAATTTTATGTTTATATGAAATAATGTTAGTTCTTTAGACGATACTTGTGAGTGCAGTTTCCTCTTACGAAACAATTTTAGTGGGCGCAGTTTTCTCATTACGGTGCGTCAAAGTCAAAATGTGCTTGTTCTGCTGCCATGCAAATAGTGAAAACCAATTGACTTACGTACGTGAAATAATTCAAAGTGGAATAACATACTATGGGCTGCGTAGTAAAACATTTGAAAAATTCCCGCGTACTGTTTTTGTATTGTAAATAAATTGCTGAATTTGCAACTTTTTTCTGTACTTTTCAGTTTTTTTTTTTTAAGTTCAAAATATTACGTTGTTTGTTTTTATATGTTTTATCACAAAGCTCGTGTGATTTAAGTTCACAGTGAACTATTTTGTTTAAGTAGGTCGCTTGGTTTTCACTATTTGCACGGCAGCAGAACAAGCAAATTTTGACTTTGACACCCCGTTATGAGAAAATTATGAGAGCTAAAATTGTTTCATAAGAGTAAAATGTACTCAGAAGTGTCGTCTGCAAAACTAACAGTATTTCATACAAATATAAAATTATGATTTCATCGCATTTGAAAATCCTTAAGGATCGTCCCTACAAAGCAGAGAACTGAGCAAGCGGGTTGAGTGACATACACTTGTAGAGACAGCTGGGTGTGTTCTCGTATATAAGCCACACCGAGGGTGGAATCCAAGGCAAATATTTACCGGAGGGAAGCATCTCTTAGTGTAGAAGAGAAAGAGAGACAGAAACAAAATAATAATAATAATAATGAAATAAACACTGTTGACTTTTTAGTATGTTTTTTAAAAGTAAGTTACTAAAGTGTTTTAATACAGAAATATATTTAAAAAGGATGCATCCAGGTTACTATTAGAAAATTATTTATTTGACAAAAGAATGTGTACTATAAACGAATGAAGCTTTATTGCAAATATTTCACCGAAATCCTGATTTCTTATAATCGCATCGGCATTTCAGTATCAAAACTTCGACACTAGTACCAAAGATATGAATTTTGTCTCTGCTTGAAAATAAAATTACTTTCTGTAAGTGTATTATTGTTTGAGATATTAGAATTAACCATCGTCCTGAAATGTACCTAATTCATTAACTAGTAATTTTGTATTAGCACGACATAGTGTTAGTTTTATAGGATTTATTTATGACTACATTTTCAACTTGTAAATATTGTTTAGGTCTCACCAGTCTCCCCACGGCCATTTTATGACTTTGATGAGTGCTAATGCAAAATCTATGGTGCTTATTTTTTATTTGGAAAATGACGTGTTATCTGACGCGTAAAAGTTGAGCAATATTTAGCCTGAATATTAAAAAATAAATTTTACTGGTCCAACGTCCTTAGCAGCGTTCACTTCGCAAAAATACTTAATTTTATATTCGTATAACATAGTCTTAGTTTAGTAGAAGTTACTTGTGATTACATTTTCAACTTGTGCAAACTATTTTAGCTCTCTTAGTCTTCCCATAGTAGCATTTCAAAGTCAAGATTTGCAAGTTATAGGAACTTAAAAATAACAAAAACCAACTGACTTACTCGAGTGAAGCAATTTACGCTGAAATAATATACTACGAGCCATACACTAAAATATTTAGAGATACACAAAGAATTCCCTTCATATTTATAAAAAATTTCCATTAAATAATAAAAATTGTCGTTATATTAAATTTTTTAAATACGAGGGAATTTCATTGCGTTGTTTTTTTAAATATTTCAGCATATAACACATATTATCGAATTTCAGTGTAAATTATTTCGTTGGTTTTTCTTATTTATGTGTTCCTTGTTCGACTTTGACACGTCAGATAACATGTCATTTTCCAAACAGAAAATTGGCCCCATAGATTTTGGATAAGCGTTCATCAAAGCCACAAAATGGCCTTTGCGGTGCAGTAAAAAAAGTGCTTAACTTATTAAATCAATATTACAGGAACTGAAAATCAGTGTATCAATGCAATTAATTACGTGTTTGACGAAAGTTAGTTTTAAAAATTACCGTTACAGCCTCAACTCAAAAATATGCAAATATTTACTAATTTTCATCAATTAAAAAAATACAAAAAAGCGCTGCTTTGTAACCCAAAACGTGTCTTGTAACATTTAGTATCAATGTGGTTTGTCTTATTTCTGAAAGTCAATAACTATTTTTAACATTAGCTACACCGTATAACGACCATTTTGTGTATTTGATGAGTTGTTGTGCAGAAACTATGGGGACCAATTTATTTATCTGGAGAAATTACTTGTTATCTTGTGTATAAAAGTTTAACCGTGTTCGGAACAAATAAAAAATTATGAATTTTTACAGTACCAACGTACTTAATCTCGCCTGACTCGATACCACGCTTAATTTCTGTTATCTGCTGTTATACCCACGAGTATAGAAGTAAGTATGAAAGGTTCGTAGCAGTGGCAGGAACTGGTGCGTCGCTTCTGGCTCATATTCATACGATACCAAAAGTACTAACAGAAAACAAAAAGAAGCACTTAACCTCTATTTAAATGAAAGTGGAGTTGGTATTAGTAGAAAAGATTGAGAAACGCAAACGGAAATGGTGGGCCGGACCTTGGCTGCACAAACGAAATAAGGGATATGGTTATGGTAGGTAGTCTAGCAATACTTCAGAATTACTTTACTCGCGTTATTTTCTGATCTCGACGCCATTTCGAACAGAGTCAGTCGTGAAAGTTTATGGTCATGTGACCAACACAAAGTGGCTGTAATTGGCCATATATGTTTATGGGAATAAGGCAAGCGAAAATTACGACAGGAAAATACTTAAAAAAAAAAAAAAAGTTAATATGCCACGTTTTTAAAACTGTTTAAATATTGAAAACAATTTCTCTTGTGAAAATACTTGTGAGATTAAAACGAAAAACGTAGGACGCATGCAATAAATGGTAACAGATGCGAGAACAGTTCATCTAAGAAGTCCCACATTTACTGCACTGTTATGTGATATTTCTTAACGACACCTAGACTCTGAACTCCTTTATATTATCTATTGCATGCGCCCAGCGTTTTTCGTTTTAATCCTATAAGTAATTTCATAAACTAAATTATTTTGTAACTTTAAGTGTGTTTCAAAAACTTAGTAGGCTAAATATTCTTAATATAATATTATTTCCTGCGTTTTAATCTTGTGTGTTTAAAATGTTGCCATCAACTGTTTTGAATACATAGAATATAAAATGATTTTATTTTCGTCAATAAATAATTATAATTTTCCACAATTTTTTCCGCTATTATATTCCAGTGACATCCTTTCCTGGGCTGTGTTAAAAAGTTTCAAGTCTCTGAGTGAGTGAGTGAAGAGGTTCCGTTTTTGGTCAGCGCTTAAGGCCTTGTTACGGAGTTCTGCAGTGATTTCGAAAATATTTTTTTTTAATGCTACCTAATACTCATATAAAAATTTCGCTGCACAGTTTTGACTCTTATATGTTATAATTTGTAGCTGAATTTTTTTGTAGAATTATATTGAACGGTTTTTTATATTTCATTACCCAAAGTACCGCGTTTTTCGTCGTGAAAATAAGCAAAAATGAAGGAAATTATTATTTTTTTTTGCTGGCGAATGGTACATTATTTTTAAAAACGCGTCCACAGTATTGTGCATCGTGTGATTGCACATTGACTCAAATTTTTTCAGAACTTTTGGTTAAAAAATATTTGAGTTATTGGCACCAGCCTGAAAAAAACTCGGGAACAAGCCCTTAACATCGAGGTCTTTAGTGCTGATGAAGGGTGACATGAGGTGAGTATGGAGCGGTACCGGAATGAATGCGCGAGGGAAATGTGAGAACCCCGAGAAAGCCCGCCGACCAGCGGCATTCCCACATGCGAGAATCCGGGGACCGACCCCGCCGGGAATCGAGCCCGGTTCGCCTTGGTGGGAGGCGAGAGGTCTGACCCCTCGACCACCGCGGCCCCTCAAGTCTCTAACTCATCGGGAAGATAGTTAAACGCGGTATATTAAAATAATTATTGTTTTTAAAGTATTTATTTTTCAACTTTTCTCCTGTGGTGCCATTCAATTCTGAGCAATTTATAAAATTTAAGGCTTCGATGAGAGCTCATCGAGAAGTTAGTTTAAAATATATTGCAAAATTTAGACCACGGTCTAAGAAGAAGTTTTGATTGACACTAACTATGTAATTCTCTCAAACAAGAGAAAATGACTTCCTTTTTGTCGCCAAGCGCTAGTAGTAATTTTGTTAATTGCGTAATCAACTGAAACCATTGCAACGTAGCAACGCAGAAACTCTTGAATTGTCTTATTAATTGCTAGTATAAGACGTTAAGCTCCTCAAACGCTTTGCAATGTTTTCGTTAATACGTTTTTTTTTTTTGCTAAGTTATTCCACATATACCCATTGTATAAACGTGAGAAAAGAAAACACACGTTTCTGCGATAGCAAATTTTTTAACTTTAACAAGAACAGATATAAAATAAAAAAAAATCATCCGTATGGCAGTTTTATTTAAAATGGTTTTCGGCGTGGTAGACAATTTTTTAAGCAAGAATTTATACCGTTTCTACTAAAAAGTCAATTATTCAAAATTTCGTTAGTTGCATGGTTAGCTAAAACCATAGGCCTAATATTTACTGGCTTGAAAAAAAAATATTAGCCAACATAGAGAAAACTATTTTAAGGGCGCGGTCTACGTCTACAGCAATATTTATCATCATGTTTTTATTTTTAACTTTGTATCAGATATTTTTGTTCTTGGTTTAAGCACGAAATGTGACAAAATTTTGCTCTTATATAAATTTTTTATCTCGCATAGGTTTTGCGTAATGGCTCGTTAAAGCCAAAATTTGCATGTTTCCGTTTTAAGGACGACACTAAAACAAACTCACCAAACTGTAAAAATTCACAGTGAATAACGATGTTGTAGGCTACAAGTTCAGCTATGTTAAACCACAAAATAGAATACTTTTTTTTTTATTTAAAAAAATTAAGTATTTAATTTTCTAAATTGTTATTTCAAATTTCTGCATTTTTGTTTACATGCAAAAAGTTTTTATACTTTGTTTTTATGTACGTAAAATTGTAGCCTGCGATGTTTTTATCCGCTGTGTATTTTTTCTTTCGTTTGGTATATCAGTTGGTTTTAGTGTAATCCTTAAAACGGAAAAATTTAAATTTTGATTTTAAGGAGCTGTTACGCGTAAACTATAAGAGATAAAGAAATTTAATACCAGCAAAATTTAGTCACATTTTGTGCCTAAAATAAGAAAAAAATATCTGGTGCAAATAAAAAAATAAAAACATGGTAACGAAAACTGCTGTAGATCGCGACTTAAACAAAACTGATAGACAGATTTCAGATAGTCTACCTGCTCTCGTTTAGACGTAAATAGTTAATATCGTTAAAAAAAAAGTACAACCTAGAGAGAATGGTCTAAGTCACAATTCTAATTAAAGACCCTGTTTCGAAGTTCTCCGGCATAGCTAAAGCAGCCTCTTCAGATTGCCGTGTTTCAAAATGTACTGTCTGGATGAATGTAAAACTCAGAAACGAGTACTAAACTTTGATGCAGACTTTACACCAATTAATTTATGTGGTCGCCGCTTAAGAGCCCCGCCCACCACGGGCTTATAATGCGTTGCAGCGTGTTCATAAATACTTTTTTTTAAGATACTACTCCACATGTCCAATGTGTCTATGCACGAAAAGAAAACCAAACGATGACTGAAAAATCGTTTCTTAGCATCAGTTCGATTAGAAATATCATTTCGGAGCAACTCAAAATGGCTATAAACAGCCATTTCGGAACTCTTCAAAATGGCTATAAACAGCTTTTTAAACCTGTTATATCTGAAAAACTACTCACGGGATTCGTGTGAATATCCTGTAGGAGCATGCAATGGACTTTGCTTAAGACTTTCGACCGTACGGTGTCACCATTGAAAGTGTCAGTCAGACGAGTGATCTAGGATGCCACTACCGTTTCAGTGTCTTGGCTTGCGGTAGAGGTGATATTGCATCATATGAGCCAGTCAACATCGCCCTTGGCGCCGTGCCTCACCCACACAAACATGCGACAAGTAGGCAAGCTCCTTAGTTTCAGGCGCATGTATGCAACCAGAATCAACTATACGTAAATCAAGGTTAATCCTACTATCGCTATAGCAATTAGAGTATCACACATATCAACATTGTATTAGCATTTTATTAAAGATGTAGCCGTTCTTATTGGAGCTGTGTTCTGTAAACGGTTACATTATCAACGTGATACAAAAAAGTTTTGCAAAAGTTGTAGTCAACCATTATTTACGCAGCGAAAATAAGAACGATTGGGTATTTCATAAAACGAGAAAATAATGTTGATATGTGTAATACTCTTATTGCTATAACGATAGTTAGATTAGCCTTGATTTATATGGAGTTAACGCGGATTGCATAAATGCGCCTGAAACAAGGAATATTGCACACTAGTTAAGAGCTTGCCTCGTTGAGGCGATTCATTTGATGCACGTTTCAAGGTCACCCTTATAGCTCCGTCGCTTCTCAGTCTCTAACGAGCTGTTAGGCTGCACCCTTAAGTAGAGTCTAGCATAATGAAAATAATTACTTAAGTGTAGTCAATTTGGCATGAAACAGTGCCTATTGTCTTGAGAATTCATGTCGGCGGCCCTGGCAATAAGGTTACATGACGTCATTTTGTCGTCTAGTCTTGTGACTGTGCCGCCAAAGTTGTGTCTTCCTGTCGTGTAATTTATCCTCTTTCTCAGTTAATAGCTGTTCTGTCCTGGGTTTGCCCTCGGCTTCTGTGTTATCACTTTCCCTTCGTTTGGTTTGATATTGTGATTTTTTTCGTTGGGGTTTAATTATGTATTGAGTGCCTACATTTATATATGTAAGCCTGTTTACACACTGACCCGTCAAACTAAGACCATCGTCAGTTTTTTTTGTGTGTGATTTTGAAGTTATTCATCAACCATATTCGTAAAATCAGCTGTGTGTTCACGTTTGTCATTATACCAGAGATTAGATGCTTCCAATAGAGCCTGTTACCAAAAAGACGTAACGGAAATTAATCTTGCATGCAGAAATAATTGTAATATTTACGAGGAATCTCTAGCAAGTTGTTTTCTATAAAAACTTAAAGCATTTGTCCCGTGAGTAATTGTTCTGGGAACGTAGTTTCTTTCCAGGTAAGGTACACAGCTATTTTCTGTAGACGTCACTTTCTATTTTAGGCGTATGGTATGTCGTTAGAGGAGGAAAAAGTTAGTAAAATTAGATAAAATTGGTATTTCTTACAGGATTGCGCTTGGGCTTTTGAAGTCAAAGCAGAAATATACATCCTGGCGTCTGAAGTCTAATCCTTTTGGATTTTTCCACGTGCAATAATAACATAGTGTTGCAGGTATAATTAGCGTGCTATTGTTCTGCAACGCCCACGATCTTCCGTGGGCTGTAAGGCGGAGTCTTGCTTGCTTGTCTTATGCTTATCGCCTCTATGCGCAAAGTTCTCAACTGGCGTCTCCTCTTGAGAACTTCTCTTGAACTGCACTAGTCAGCAATGCAGTTGACGTGGATTGTCGTGATATCCTGCACGTCTGCGAGGACGTACTGCGGGGCAAGGGGAGGCGGTATGACGGAGGCTGCAGGGACGCTGCATGAGCAAGAAGACGCCAAGCGTCGTCCAGTAGGGCTTATCTCAGCCTCGCCTCGCATCCCTCCTTTGTCCGCTAAGCCGCGCCAGATAGCCCCTCGGCTCACAACTCCCTCCGCCTTATAAAGCTCGCAGGCGAAATTCTATTTTCCGGCCGGCCGGGCCGACCTGCGGGCGTTATTTACAACAAGTGGCCCGCACAATGACCTCTCTCCCTCCCTAGGCATTCGGATGAATCAGGCTGAAAATTCGCCATCAGCCCAGGCCTCGTCCGGCCGAGACGAGATTACGAGCCTGCCATCCGTCACCCTATAGCTTCGGCAGCTGCTCAAGTCCTTACATGTACTGTATAGCTGGGGTAGGCCGGGTCCTGCTTCCTTCTGCACCTACCTCTGCTTGCACGCTTGTCATATGTGTGTGTGCTTATGTATGGGCCGTTCGCGATAAACTGAGCACTTTTCAAGACCCCTTTGTCTAGAATAATAATTTTAAAAATATTATTAATTGTGACAAACCAAATTTTAACTTTTGAGCTAGATATAATCTTTACACATTGATTGTTAAGAAAATAGCTTTGTTACATTAAAATGTGACAGAAAACTATAAATAATTTCAAATAAATAAATTAACTAGGGTTTCAAAAGTGCTCACTTTATCCCGAACCAGTGGCGTAGTTAGAAACATATTTATTTTGTGTCTGTGGGGAGAGGCTTATGTGAGTCTATGGATTATAAAAAAATACTAGCCATCTCAAAGGTGTGGTTGTTTACTTTTACAAAACATTAAAAATAAGATACCTAGAAGTAGGACACATAAAATTTACTTGGATCATCGTAGAACGAAACTCCAGTTTCCTCGAGACTACTGGGCATATAGTATGTCTCGTGTAACTTTTCCGTATTTTGACATTTCTCTTCTGAGAAATATGCTTGGCAGTTCCATTGCTTGCAGCTGTAAACCTACCCGGCTTCCTGGAAAAGCAGGATCTCTGCAATCCTGTTTACAGACACACTTCTCAGAAGTGAACTGTCAAAATATGGAATACTTATATGAAATAGACTATTCATAATGTTGAACACGTTTTTTTAGCGGGCCTTCAGCCCGGTAGCCCCCTCCCCAGTTAAATCCGTCGCTGGTAGGTACACAAGTGTGTATGTAGAGACTGTGAATTATCACAGGTACAATTTGACTCTTTGCTAGGTTCCAACGTGTCTTCAGCACGTGATATCTTTGTTTATGCTACTGGAAAGAACCTGGCAATTTTGCGTTTACTTTCAGTCGCAAGCTAGGATCCAAACGACCGTAGATTCGTGCAGATTATTTAACACCTCTCGGAGGAGACATAGCTAACGACAGAAAAACAACTTATCGCAGGCCCTATCACGTGATGTCACTATGTCAGCGAGCAGCCAATGACCAGCTGTTGTCTGCTTCAGTTAACATATATTCTTGGAGCTAATCCTACAGGTCAGTGAACTTGTTATTTTTTTAGTTTCTTGATACTGGTTGTGGTGTAACTGTCACCCTATTTGACAGAGACCATGACGGTTCTGCTACTGCAAGATATGACAGCTGTTGTTGTGTACATATACAGTTCTTGCATTGTGCGTGTGTGTGATGTCACTCCCAGACTCTCATCACTACCCATCATGCACCTGTATCAAAGTTCAGTAGAAGACAAGATGGCGACGTCGTAAGTGTGTGATGTGATGCTGTCTAAGCTAACGTGTATTTTTAATTTAATTTCCGGGCATTATGTTACACGTCTCAAAC
>PNEQ01109593.1:0-55498 GCA_003012365.1 Medauroidea extradentata
TAAGACCCACTTAACTCCTCGAGTCATCGGATTCCTGGGATACCTCTGTTGCCGCAATCCGCCACTTTCTGGTGACTTGTTGATTACCCAGCACCCACTTACTGCCGTCCTGCGACGCCACTGACGCCGCGGGGTTGTGCAATCGTCTTCCTACTCTTCCGCGACGCCACCGACGCCGCGGGATTGCGACACCGTAACAACATGTAATTTAAACGGTGGAAATATCTGTAGCTATGTTTAGTGCACGTACATATATCTTAGTTTCACGTACACCCAGTCAGTATATTTATAAGTAATGCATTTTTTAAAACCCGTTTAAGCTATGTTGAAGGGCTTTGACACAGTGTGAAATTTCGACCTTGTCTAAAGTGTGTTTTTTCGTACTTTGGCACAACTGACAAATGTCGAACAGGCGGCGCTTTTAAACTGAAGCGTAGGCTTACCTACCCTATCTTCGTGTGAGATCTAAATCATGAATTGACGCTCTCTAGATTCCAGCCTTGCAGACGCGGGTAAATATTCCTTGGTTTCCTTGTAGGCTGTAGGAAACAAGAGTCACGTGGTGCACGCAGGAAGACTAGGACGCATGTCGCGGTAACCAGGTCTCATCATCGACATTCCTGCTCGCCTAGCTTCACGCCACGACTTGATCTGCGGTCTGCCACACAGCCAGCCTCTGAGGGAAAATATTACCTACTGGACCGCGGCCAGATGTGTACGACCAGCGGGTACAACCACCCATAGGCGCAAATAAGGGGGGGGGGGGCACTAGGGAACGCCCCCTTCCAAATAAATAACCAACCAAGGTCTTAAAAATTACAATTAATTTAATATTGAATAATCAGTGACACTGTTACCAGTAGAATATTAAATTTTTAGCAATGAAAACTGCTAAAATAGCAATATTTTGCACCTTCGAAATTTTCCCGGGGGAGGACACCCGGACCTCCCGCTTGAAGATGTACTGGGTGATCCTTTCTAATATATTCGCAGGATAGTCATCCTTCCCCGTCTGAAATTCATAAATTCTGACTACGTTACTGATTACAGGTAGGGGTAGCTTGAGTATAACCGTATTCACAGAATTGTGCCCTCCCCAAATGTCCATTCTAGTTGTGCCTATGCAACCACCATACAACAGTACACAGGAGTTGGCTTGTTGTGACGTAATTAATTTGGATGCCACATTAATGGCGCAGATCCATTTTGAGGTTGTTCTTCACATTTAAATAGTAAAAACCATCTCAGATCTTAATACAAAGTGGCCATGTATAGAGCCATTGAATTTTGTTGGAAAGAGTTTTGCTCCAACCTGTTTCATTGTCTTCCATGCATATCTGCAGCTATGCTTCGAGCTCAGTGATTGGACGTTTGTAAGTCTCAACGTCCTGGGGTCACACCTGCAAACCACAGACGTGTGGTGTCGCAGTCAACTTACTCTGCTTGTCAGAGTCGAATGTGCGACGCGTCTTCACAAATACACGCTGCCAATAACCACGAAAAAGAACTACAGGTGTGTACGTAACGTACTGCAACAAGTTGATGCACAATTCTATTCAACAAATATCAATGCCTATAACTATGCATCAAATGACATTGATCAACTACTTATTAGCTTGAGTCAGGGGCTTGATTACGTACTTAATTAACATGGTGTAGCCAGGATTAGAGGTATGTCAATTTCGCAGATAAATTCCAGGTCAGGTCGAACACCAACATATATACTTCATAATCACGTGTGTGATTAGCTGGCGGCTGTCACGAAACACATTTGACTACCGCAAGCCAGTAGTAAATACGGAAATAATTCCTAGAGCCATCGCTGGCTACTCGCCTGTAATGTTTTAAGCCAATGAATAATCGTCTGTGTCCAGTGCGTGTACACGACTGAGAAATCTAGGCTACTGCCAGATGAATACGCGAAATTGACGTACCTCTAGCCATGAAGTCAAACCTTTGAATATATATTCAAAGGTCAAACCAAGGAAAGTGGCTTCGTGCATTTCCCATTCATTGCTATAGGCATGGTCACCCCGTGGAACCCACGCAACTCCTCAACGTCCAGCTTGGCAACATATTTATTCCATTTTCGTCCATATAAATGCGGCTAGCCAGTCAAAAACTTTACCATTTCAAATTAACAATATATTCTACGAAATATTCCAAACGCGTAGGCAAAGTAAACAATTATTGTGCACCTGAAAAAATTGCATCTTCAATTGGGCATAAAAAATAAGATTCAAACAACCGTAAATTCTTGTCACATCTGACAATGACCTTCGCCTAATTTGACATCTCTTGGAGCGCGTAAAACCAATAACAAGAAGAAACTAGATTCAGGCCCAATTGTGTGGTGACACTGTGTCAGAGATCAGCCAATGAACAGCTGCTGTTTTGCTCGAGTACGCAGATATTCGTGGTGGCTAGCATAGAGGTAAGTAAACCCGTCTTTTTTTTTTTTTTTCGGATCTTAGAATGTTTACTACAAATGTGCCACAAAAACGGTAAGTTTTCTTGTCAACACCAGCTCTCTTAGAAATAGGACTGACTTTCCAACACAATCTGCCAGTACAAACTTTCTTTACATTTTGTGTACATATACTGTTGCTGTTATCGCCTCTGTGGTCATCTTAATTACTAGAGGGGATACCGCGGTGGTAGAATTTACAGACCATTCGCCTCCCACCCAAGCGATCAGGGTTCGGTTCCCGGCAGGGTCGGTCCCCGGAATTTCACATGTCAGAATCGTTCCGGACGATACCGCTGGTCGGCAGGTTTCTCTCGGGGATGTCCCTTCTCTCCCGCTCCTTCATTCCGGTGCTGCTCCATACGCACCTCATGTTACCCCTCATCAGCGTTGAAGACATCGATGTTAAGCGCTGACCAAAATCTCTCACTCACTCATTTATTACTACAGCCACGATTTTGTCGCGAAAATATTTTTGCCCCACTTTGTTTCAGTGCCTTACGTGCACATCGGCAGCCGTGCTTCATGGTTACTGGCAGCGTGTCTTTGGTCAGACGCGTCTGTCATTTGACTGCACCAATCAGAATAAGATTATTGTGACTTCATACTGCTGCGATTTACCAGTAAATTCCCAAGACAAGCGAGAGTTAAAACATCCAATAACTTATCATGAAGATTTGCTGCAGATGTGCACATAAGGCATTCAAACCAAATGGTCAGAAATCTTTTCGCCAAAAATCGTGTTTCTATTCATTACCAACAAGTTATTTCTTCTCACAAGTTTATTGATATACAATATTAGCTACAGTCGCTACCTCACTCGGCATGTACGACTTTTGCCGTGTGTTTTTTTTTTTTTGTACTTTAGCACAATTGAAAAATGTCGAATAGTCAGCGCCCTATATGTTTACAAACCGCATTTACTTTTTTTGTATTTAAAAAATAATCAATTTAAGATAAAAAAATACCTATTTTTTGTTTTAATATTTTGAAAATACAAAAAAAAAAAGCTAATCAATATGATTTTATACATGTCATGTGATAGTCAACGGCACTGTTCTTCAGTGTGAACTTTTTCATTTCGGTCAGTTGATTGGCTTTCCTTTACTGCATAAAACAATTTTTTTTTTGCTATCAGAAATGCCAATATTACGTAACAATGAAAATTGTTTACAGATATAATTTAAGGTGAGATATGTTCTAGTTTTAGAACTTTATACAGGATATAATTTAACGGCTGTACAATAAGCACACCACACTAATCGTGGGCTGAATTGGAGAAGAAAATGTAAGTAGCAAAATGTGCGACGAGATTTAACTTGCACAATGTGGCAACATACCACGAAGTAAGTCACCTCTTTCGCTCCACGTTCAGGTATTATTTTATGTACCAATGTTACGTCGAGTAAACGTATAATCGTGTTTGGACTACTCGGGACTTTTGGTAACAGCAGGTCAGAGCAGTAACCAAGATATCTGTATACGGAAAGAGGGGACTTACTCCGTGCTATGTTGCCATATTGTGTACGCAAAATGTCATCGTACGGCATTTTGCACCTAACATTTTCTTCTCCAATGCAGCCCAGGATTCGCGTGGTGAGCTCATTTTACGGCAGTTCATGGATATCGTGTTTTAAAAGATTTTAAAAAAATTGCGCAACTGAATCGTATGTGTAAGATCTAATATGTTTGGCATGACCAGTGCAAAAATTCCATTCTGTATGACTCCTTGAAAATGTTATGATGTTCGTGACAATCGAACACAACAACGTAATTTCAATGGTCACTTGTTTCATGTTTTCTCGTGTTCTGGTATTTCAACACTCGAGGAGTCTGCATGCTTCTACACACTCGGCCTCACGATACTATTTTTTTTTTTTTTGTATTTGGCAAGCCTGTTACCCGTGACAGTAATCTGAAAAAAAAATTGTTACACTTATGAAATCATAGAAATATTAAACGTAATACCATTTTAAACATTCTGCACTAATAAATGTATTTTGACTGGTGTATATTCCTTCTACATTCATGGAGAAGATTTTCGATACTATAGCGGAGGGCGTACGCTATTGGTGTGTTACAAATACCCGAACGTGTGACACAAAAAAAAAAAACAGTTTATTTTTTTTCGAAGCTTTGAGTTCCGCCAGAGGTGAACAAGTGAAATTTGAACTTCTTAACATATATGTTTGAGGCAACTATTAGCGTAAAATGGATGTGTATGTTTATGCCATAGTGCCAGAATCACATTATTAAGATATTACGCAAATCATTAGTAAACATTATCTCTTACAAAGTAGCCTTATTAACTTTATATGTATCATGGGTTTTGAAGTAGCTGTACGAGAAACTATATTATCACATATTATGTATTGTTATTTGCGATTATTTCCCTGTAAGAGAGCGGGCGAATTTGAGCAAATCAGAGCTCTTTTATTCACTTCATTTTCCTCTGTTATCTTCTTCCCAAAACCTCTTCATTAACTCACTGTGATTTTTTCTTTCTTTCCTCTGTCCTTTTTTTCCTGTGTGTTCCTTTTCTTGACACACACACACACACACACACACACACATATATATATATATATATATATATATATATATATATATATATATATATATAAACGGGAAACCCATGTTACGTAAATCTCATCAATTTATTTTTCTGTTATAACTGCGAATGGCTTGCCGAACAGTATTTATGCAATACCTTCAGTTAATACAGAGTTCCTATAATAGAAAACGTAAACACAGTTCTGTAGTCAAGAGTTGTAAACCGAAGTCGTCGACTCAAAAAAACATTAAACATAAATAACTACATTACGTTGGACTGTAGTGGACCGCATTGCTCTTTAAGGGCGTTCACGTGGCAAAAGTGCGTAATTTTATATTTGCACTACATAGTGTCAGTTTTATAGACGTTACTTGTGACTACAATTTCCAGCTGTGAAACTGTTTTTAGCTCTAGTAGTTTTCCCATAGCGACATGATAAAGTGAAAATGTACAAGTAACGGAAAAATGCATTCAGTCGTAAGTATTTTCAGAACTAAGGTAGCCGTGATTGTAAATACGACACACCAGATATTTTCGCACAGCGTGTAGTGGAATATAAAGCAGTGTATTTCACCGTGCGTATAGGCAGTCCAGAAAAAATTTTCAAAATACAACAGAGACATTTCGTTTATCATTGTAATGAGATTGGACACGAAATTCATCTCGAGTTTGTTTACGTTCGATTACTGCTAGAAGGCTATAGCAGGTCCACGCAAAGCAGGGAAAAAATGTATTCAGACAGCAGTATTTTCCCCGAGACACCAAACTCGTCGATAAAATGCAAGGCATGGAGATATCTTAGGATTCCGAACGAATTTGTTTGCAGTACTGAATCTTCTGATGGCTGATTAGAAACATTCCGATTAATTAAACAACAGAAGAACGTATGAAAATCAACGAGATGCGTGTCTGGGAGATTACAAAAACTTATCTCTGAAAAAAACTACGCAACATTTTCATCACTTCAAGTCACGGGCATCCGTTTGCAGACACTACCAGAATTTTTTTTTACTAAAACGTCTTCCAACGGCATTATAAAATCGAGCGACGACATTTCGCATGTGGCGAACGCAAATTTCAAATCCAAAAATAGAGCATACATCGTAAAAGAATCACATTAATGTGTTGAAAATGTTTTTTTTTCAATACGAAAAATTTAATCATTTTGGCAATTGATTGGTTTTAAAGAAATTTTATTCTAGTCTATAACTAGCCACAGTTACATGAATTATTATGTGTAAAGTAAAGTTTTATAGCAAAAACCATTTACAACATATCTATGTGCTTCCGTTTAAGCATTTAAAGTATAATATTTGCAAAATAAAGATCTTATGTTATGAAACCACGCTTTGTAAGTCGTTTACGAGTCGGAATGGTAGTTTCCGTCTTTAGAAAATAACGTCAATGACTAAATGTTGCATTATTACGCACGACTTCTTATGTATTCCTGCATTCGTTGCACAGAAAAACGTTCAACTATTAGTTTGTAATAAATACCAGATAACATAATCGCAGATGTAATTTAAACAGTAATATTATGTTAGTGTCGAAAATCACCTTTAAAATCGAGATCTGACATATCGAGTTTTACACGTCGATCGTCGACATGAGACAGATATCGACTGTTGACGTAAAATTCTGACTATCGCACAGCCCGACAAAGCAAAAATAAATCCCAACACTACAAGGTAAAAAAAATGGATAAACAAGGCGAGGGGAGGGAGATTATCTTGTACAACAAGTAAACAACTATTTTATCTCCGCATCTCACACCAAGTACCAGGCCGCCGAGTATGCTACTTACACATACACAGGGCTATGAACTTTTTGGGTGAAAAGAATTTTGCCCCACTTTGTTTCAGTTCCTTACGTGCACATCTGCAATTGTGCATCACTGTTATTGGCAGCGTGTCTATGTGAAGAGCCGTATCTCATTTGACTGAGCCAATTACAATAACGTTCCCGCAACAGCACACTTCTGTGATTTTCCATTAGAATCCCAAGACTCGTGAGAGTTAAAATATCCAATCACTGACCACGAAACAGAACTGCAGATGTGCACGTAAGGCACCAAAACAAAGTGGGGCTAAATTATTTTCGCGAAAAACAAGGGTCCCTACTTACTTTGGAGTTGGTATGGTTTCGAACTCAGGTCCACACTCACGCACACACACACACAAGCACACACATATATATATACACACACACACGTCGGTGTTATGGAAAAAGGGCGAATCCACCAAATATACAATTGGTTGATTTGCCCTTCTTTCCATAACACCAATCGCGAAGACGGTTTTACATCACGTTGTTTCAATGCCCTACAAGCACACCTGAAGGTCTGAGCCATGGTTATCGGCAACTTGCATTTCAGCAGATACGTATCTCATTTGACTGTGCCAACCAACTGCGACATCAGACGTGATACAACCCCAAGACGCTGACAGTTTAACATCCAATTACTGAACGTGAAGCAGAGCTGCAGTAGGTGGGCTCCTAGGGCACCGAAATGAACTTATACAAAATTCGTATCGGTAAAACAAGTACATTTCGAACCAGGTCGACGTCGACTTCAAATATACCTTCTTCTGAGGTCAAACACGAACGAAAACAGTGTTAAAAAAGGTAGCCGCTATGACAAGGGAGCCGATTCTTTTTTAGCGTGAGAACAAACAAACATGTGCAAAGTACGTCCATATAAAAAAAAACTGGAATGTACCTCCTAAAGAATTCTCGTGATCACTGGTTAAGCGTGGTCACAGACTAAATAGTAATACAGGTACGAGCTAGCTTCGTTGCTTATTGGTAGGGCTCTGAAAAATTCGCATTTTCTTTCCGACACAAGCTAGAATTCCAGCAACTGCACGCTCGCGTCACTTTCGCAGTTGGCCCTCGACTTATTTGAAACCTTCTGGAAGTCGCTGAGCCAATAACAAATATGTAACTAATCACGTGCCCATTTTACCGTGGAAGCGAGCAGCTAATGAGCAGCTGCTGTCAGTTTGACAAAACATACATTCTTGGAGGCTAGCCGTATACTGGTCAGTCAACCCGCGAATTTTTCCGGGCTCTACTTATTGGCTGCTCGAGGCCCCGCGGCTGTTTGGCTTCTTTATTTTACGGGAGGTTTCCCATTGGTCTGGCTGCCGGCTAACACGGCAGCTGTCTTATGCTCATTGGCGGTAGGCGCTTCCGCCGTGTTGTTGGCCAGCGAAGCCATTTTGTTAGCGTGTGTGGCTGATGGTGAAATAAGTGGGTTTTATTTCTCGTCGACATCGAGGTTATTAGAGATAGCGACACACAAATTGGTACTACGGCAAGAGCTGGGAGAGTAATGGACCATGCCCTATGATTAGGGCCATAATTTGTCGCGAAAAGATTTTTGCCCCACTTTGTTTCAGTGTCTCTCGTGCACATCGGCAGCTTTGATTAATGGTTATTGGTAGCGTGTCTTTGTTCAGACACGTTTCTCATTTGACTGCACCAATCAGAATAAGATTTTTGTGACTCCTTACGTCTGTAATTTGCCAAGGCAAGTGAGAGTAAAATTATCCAATTACAGGCGATGTAGCAGACCTGTAGACGTGCACATGACGCATCGAAACCAAATGTTGCAAAAATCTTTTCACCATAAAATCGTGGCTGTACCTATGATATAGGCATTCGCCGTGGAAAACCGAATTCGGGTTGGCAGGAGCCGGGGATCGAACCTGCGTCTTCCCGAACGCTAGTCCAACGATATCGTTGCGCCACTTCACTCGGCACGTGTGACTTTTGCCGTCAAACCGGCTGTTTCCCTTCTGCATTCGTAAATATTCTGTGGCGTGGTTGAGTTCCAAGGAAAGCAGTATTACATCTGACTATACACCAAATGCACGTGGGTCCGTGGTGGCCAAGTGGTCAGACCATTCGCCTCCCACCAAGGCGATCCGGGTTCGATTCCCGGCGGGGTCTGTCCCCGGATTTTCTCATGTGGGAATCGTGCCGGTCGATGCCGCTAGTCGGCGGGTTTTCTCGGGGATCTACCGTTTCCCCCTCCCTTTCATTCCGGCGCTGCTACATACATCATGTCACCCCTCACCAACGCTGAAGACCTCGATGTTGAACGCTGACCAAAATCACTCACCATGACTCACCAAGTGCACGTGGCAGTTACGTTGCAGAGAACGATGTATATTACTGGAGAGAATTCGTTAATCGACTCTCATATACTAGGTGTGTGCAGTTTCCTATCAATCAACGCATAACTGAGAGTTGCCTATAGTCAGTGCTTAGTACCGCTTGCCCTGGATCACTTCAACCTTATTACTACTCGTGATATGCAGGAAATACGTAGCCAGATTTATACATAACCGATTTTTTACTGTCGCAAAGAATATATAATTAAAATTGTCACTTATGTAAAGCTAAACACAACCAGTTCCAGTAGCGAATGTAAGGAACACATTTTCTTACTGTTGCCACCATTTTTCTGAAATTTTTGATGTAAAACTTGCAAATTTTTCAGGCTGAATAATCGTTTATAAATAGCTTTGACGTATGCATGAGTAAATTAAAATGCTGTAATAAATATACACACTACATCACTAGCTGCAAAGCTGCTATTTATAAGTGAATAAATGCTGGATAGTTGTTTTTAGTTATAAAGTAATGCATGGAGACATGAAAAATTCGCGGGTTCTCTGACCTCTAGGTTATATTCCAAGAATATATGTGTACTCAAGCAGACACCAGCCGCTCATTGGTTGCTCACTGACACAGTGGTGCCACATTATTTTATCTACATTTATTTGCTTCTTTATTATAGGTTCAGCATCCTCCAGGGGATACCATATCAATCAAGGGTCAACCAAGAAAATGACTCTAGATTTCATTTGGATGAATTCTAGCTAGTGCACACAATAAAATGCAAAATTTTCAGTTCTCTAGTAAGACGTTAATTACGCGTAAATAAATATGTACAGCACAGAACAAGACAGAAGAGTTTCAAATGTAATCAGGTCTGTGGATAAAAACGTATGTGGAGGGTACCCAAGGACAGAATTCGACTGGACTTTTGGCAGTAATCTGTCAAGCTCTGAATGATGGCACTAAATGAAGCCCTGCGACAGAATGCGAAGGGTGCAAGAAACGGGAGTGCCCCGAGGAAACCTGCAGGTCAAGGACAACGTCCACCACATTCTTGCCAATAATAGAATCCGAGTCGTAAGTAAAGGAGTCGAGTGCCCTAGCCGTTGCACCAACCACGATCTCATGTTACGGCCATGACCAATCATTTATTTCAAACGATTGCCAATAACTCAAATGTTTTTCAGCCAAATTATTTGAAAAAATTTGAGACTGTGTATAGTCATACGATACACAATTTTGCCAGAGAGTTTTTTTTAATAATGTACTGTTTGCTGGCAAAAATTATTTGGCTTCATTTTGACTTACTTTGACAGCAAAATATATGATATTTCAGGGGCAAAAATCTAAAAATCCGTTTGGTGTATTGCAACTGAAAAATTCAGATACAGAAGATGAAATATAAGTGTTAAAACTATTGTAAGAATGAATTGTTGATATATGTATTAATTGGTATTAAAAATATTTTCGAAACCACTGCGAAACTAAAGAGCGAGGCCTTAAGGGTTGGAAGATGATGTCATTATCTGGACATTCTGCAAGATATCGCTGGGTGAGAATTACAAGGTTCTAAGCGCCAAAATTTACGAAAATGAAATATTACTTTCAGTATGTTCTTTTTTAACAGTCTGTACATCCTAGCTGGTTAATTAATTCCGAACTAATTAATCAGGAATAAACAAGACAGTCGGAATGTTGATATTATCACATGGAACTACAGTACGTAGTACTAATAATTAAATTCTGTGAATTCTGGCACTTACAACCTTGTAATTCTCACCCAGCGATATGTCGCCACCCGTTACTACTGATAGGCGTTGACGTCAATAGCGATCCACCATTGTTCGTCAGCTGTGACTAGTCACTGTCACAACTAGCGAGGTGACGCAACGGTAACAGGCAGGACTCGCATTAGGGAAGACCCGGATTTGATTTCCGACTCCGACCGCCCTCATTTCGGTTTCTCATGGTTTCCCGAAATCGTTCCAGACGACTACTGGAATGGTTGACTGGCGACAGTTGTGCTTGTGTGTGAGGTAAAAATCAGTGAGGCGCTACGAGTGACATTGGTCTGCACATGTACTCTGAGATATTTTCTACGCCTAAAGTCTAAAGTCTGGAACACACTATCATTAATTTTCTACTCAATGACTTCCTTACTTCTGTTCGTAAACAACGGTAGCAATTTTATACCAGAAATATGTAGTAAAAATTCAGCGTTGCGTACACACTATCACTGTTTACTGACAACGTTTGCAGTGTGGCTAGCAAAACCTTTAAAAAAAATTCTCTGACTTTTCCAGGTCAGCTGCTCTTATTTCCCTGACCAACAAAATATCAATAAAAGTAACCAGGCTGTATAATCGCGACAATTTTTTTTTTTTTTTTTTAGTAAATATTAAGAATCGCTATTCATCCTGTACCAGCATTTTAGACATATTGTTTATTTACGAAAACTGTTTTAAAGGACGATATAAGTAGTGCTACGTAAAAAAATATTTTGTTAGGTTAGGTTGTTAGGTCTGGTAAAAAAAATTGTTATGCTCTAAAAGCCTTAATTAAAATGTTTTTACTAAGGCCACGACCACGTCCTCTCCCAGTTGGAATTGTATCAAGTTACACAGAAATAAAATGGGTACATTTACAAGGAAAATCTTGAAAACTAATATTAGAACAATATCAGCCAGGTAATAAAAGTGAGAAGTCAGTAACCTTTTAAAGTGGATATAAATATTGGGAACACATTTATGAACTAGTAAAATAAATGGTAATGAGCAAAATTTTCGATCTGAAACAAAATAAACCCAGGAGACCTGTCACATTTTGCTAAACATGTCGTACTTTCACGAAAAAAAAATGGAAAATAGTTTCCAAAAAAAAATTGTAACACTACAAACAATTGTTAGTGAACCAAATATTGCATGTAAATATAAAACATATGTTTGTAGATTTACAGAAATGTTTGTTAATATTCAAATAAATTTGTAAAAGTACTAGTTTTTTTTGTAAATTTTACAAGACATTTTGTAGTGCTACAAAAAACGTTTTTGGGAACAGGTTTCCAAAATACCTTCTAGTAAAAGTACAACGTTATTTTACTGTGTACACGTCACCGTCTCTAATGACCTTGCTGTCGGCGAGATGTAAAGCCCACTTACCTTATCACTGCCCCTGTCTAACCTGTCCACGTCGCTACTTGTCAGCGAGTTAATAACTCCGAAACACTTACTATGTACTGTTAAAAAAAGTTATAAAAATCTTACCAAAACAGTTATCAAGAATCGTTACTATGATTGAAAGCCATGTCGACGTTCTTTTTTTGTAGGTATCCCGGTATACTTCGCTCATTTGTAAAAATATTGATTTTATTACTGATGTCATGAAAAAGAAACATTGTGTTACTCAAATGAAAACGTGAAATATCGATTAGCATAAAAAAACGATTCATGCTCTAATATCTGTCTGTCACATAATGACAGTGTCCTAAAATATTCATCAACTTCTGTCAAACCCGCTGATTAAATTTAAACGCGAGCATTTTAAGAACTGTATTGGATGAAAATTATCTCACATTTTTCTTCTGGATTATTTTTCAGCAAAAAGAGTAATGCGTGCTGTGGTAGGATCTTTAATATATTCCAAACATGATGAAAAACCAAATAACTTACATTTATTCCTTCGGAATACTACGCAAATAAATGCAAAAAAAAAAACTCAACCTGCGGAAAAATAAAGTTGTAATTACAGCCGTGCGTAGAAGCGTCAGAAAGTTTAAATGATCAAATTTGCCGAACAAGGAAATTCGGATTCCAAACTGGTGTAGTTGATGAGTTTATGTACCAGAAAAGTCAGGTAATTTCAGTTGTTACCGATTTACTTACATTCAGGACGAGTCGTTAATATATGCTAACCCTGATGACAAATAATGATGGAAACATAATGTAACATTTTACTTAATAAGTTACACGAGGATATAGCAGATGCCCTAAAATTTGGATATTAGAAAAGTATAATGCACGATAAAACAATAAAATCAAATTACGGAACATAAAATTTCGTATACAGATAAATGTTACAAAGATAAGTTACCACAGAAAATTATGTTACACAAAGTAGCCTATATACCTTCATACGTTAGATAAGAGTTTGTACCTCCCTCTCGCCAAGAAACTTTGTGATCTTGCGTTTAGGCTATTTCACACGGAATTATAGTAATCAGCATTCAAAGTAAATAAAAATAATCTCTACCGTATTCACAGAAATCACCCATATGTAGAGATGATGGTTAGAGATGATGGTATATCGCGAAAATGTTTTGTGCCAAGATAGCCTTGAAAACACTGACAAAACGTAGCTGTCTGCAGACATCAAATATTACAATATCGGGATTCTTATTGGCTCAGTCAAATAGTGCAACAGCTCCACGTACAAGCTGGAGCCAGTAATCTTCTGGTAAGCTGGGCGTGTATTGAAATCCATCAAACAGTCAAGTTTTTCCGCGATAAACCATCATCTCTAATGATGGTATATCGCGAAAATGTTTTGTGCCAACATAACCTTGAAAACACTGACACAACGTAGCTGTCTGAAGACCAATAACAGGCATAAAATATTACAATAGCGGGATTCGTATTGGCTCAGTCAAATAGAGCAACAGTTCTATGTACAAGCAAAAGCCAGTCATCTTTTCGTAAGCTTAACGTACATTGAAACCCAACAAACGGTCAAGTTTTCCCGCGATAAACCATCATCTCTACCCATATGTTCACTCAGACGTGGATGTATGGACGCCTGACAGTTAGGCAGTCTGCAACACTGTCTTGCATGACAAGTCATTTCTTTAAGGGGGCGGTTTACGGAAAAATGTTATTGTTTCAAACATTTTTATATTCGTACGAGATATGGTTTGTTTTGTAGACATACATTGTGAACATATTTTACTCCAATGAAACATGTTTAGCTTTTATAGTTATTTTATAATGACATGTCAAAGTCCAAATTTGCGTAAAACAGTTTTATGCTTTCTGGAAAAACCAACTGACTTATTAAACTGTAAAAATTCACAATGAATAATTTAGACACAGGCTACAAGGTATCCTATATACAAACAAAAATAATAAATAAAATACTTTTGTGTTTGGAAAAAAATTAATTTTGTAAGGTTCAATTATAAATTTCAAAATTTAATTTTAAATACAAAAATGTTTATTTTTTGTTGTTATATAGCAGACCTTGTAGCCTATAACACTGTTATTCAGTGCGAATTCTTTCAGATCGGTAAGTCGGATAGTTTTCCTTTGAATCATAAAACAGTTTTATGAAAATTTTGACTTTGATGTGCTGTTATAAAAAAAACTACAAAGGCTAAAAAAATTTCATTACAGAAAAAAAGCCACATTGTATGTCTACAAAACAAACCATACAGCGTAACAATGTAAAAAATGTTTAAAACAACACAAATTTTCGGTTAAGCGCCCCTTTAAGGTGAAGTAAGACGTTTCGTCGACAGCGAGATCATCAGAGATGAGACGGTGACACACTACTTGGGGCACAATAAACATAACGCTGCATTGCCGTAAACGAGGCGTCATATTATTACAGCAGTTTTACGCGATCGGCATTTTTCCTCTATTTTATTTACATATAAAAGGGCGCCACCAACATAAAATAGTTTAAATTCTTGAATGTGTTTTTATTTTATGTGTGTTCTATCAGGCTTAATATTCCAAGAAGTACTCTGAGATACAAGAAGTGAAAAATCAGTCAGTGATGTACGGGACTCGGTGCCGGAAGTCGGCTGTAGTGTGAAGAGAGTTGAGATGATGGAGGAGTAGATAGAAAAGAGTTGGAGGGGAGAAGGAACAGAGATCTGGAGACCGAAGCTGATGGTGACCACGCTACATGATTTATTCATGAGGCGAGACACTGAGAGACATGATCCAATCCGTCTACGGACACGCGTTAACAAGAGTATCTACACTGTAAAAAAAACTTCCTTAAATGTTTACGAAGTAATTTACCTAAACACAGCATGGGTAGAGCCAGTGTTTTTTTGTGAAAAGAATTCTGCAACAAGTTGTTTCGACATTGAATATATATTCAATGGTTTCAATGCCTTACGTGCACACCTGCAACTCTGGTTCGTGATTATTGGTAGAATATAACAGGGCAGAGGAGAGGCTTATTTGACTGCACCAACCAGGACAATGTTACCGCGACACCACACGTCTGTGATTTGCAGCTAGGACCACGAGACGCCGAAAGTTAAAAACTTCCAATCACTGGCCATGAAGCAGAGAAACAGGTGTCCACATAAGGCACTGAAACAAATTGTTGCAGAATTATTTTCACCAAAAATCACTGACTCTAAGTATGGGACAGTTGTCATACGTCCACCTTGTAAATATGCTAACTTTTAGACTTGTTACAATACACGTTTGATAACTTCAATAAACAATTGACTGTTTTATAAAATAGCTTAGAAGAGCTACCATGGATGTCTGGGAAACAATTCTATCATGCCTACTTTCTTAGCACTCCTATACGTACATGTGACAAATTTACAAACTTTTAGAGTGTAGTAAGATGTTTTCTGCAAAATCAATGTTTCAGCGTTTACGCTTATGTCCATAAATAACTGTTCTGGGAACATCGTTTCTTTCTAGGAAAGGTACAAACTGTTATATGTAAGCGCAACTTTCCTATAGTTAGGGCCCGGTAGTTTTCGCGAAAACACTTTTGCCCCACTTTGTTTCAGTGTTTTACGTGCACACCTGCAGCTCAACTTCATGAATATTGCCAGTGTGGTTTTGTGCAGAGTTATTATTCATTTGACTGTGCCAATCAGTACACGGATAACTGTGACACAACACGTCTGTGATTTGCGGATTTAACTTCCAGACATTGTATGTTACGGCATCCAATCACTGACCACAAAGCAGAGATGCAGGTGCGCACGTAAGGCACTGAAACAAAGTGCTGCAAAAATCTTTTCGCGAAAACCACCGGGCCCTACCTATAGTTAAGGACCCTTGTTTTTCGCGAAAAGAATTTTGCCTCACTTCGTTTCCGTGCCTTACGTGCACATCTGCAGTTCTGCTTCGTGGTCAGCGATTGGATATTCTAACTCTCACGAGCCTTGAGATTCTACAGGCAAATCACAGACGTGTGGTGTTGCAGGAAAGTTTTTGTAATTGGCTCCCAGTCAAATGATATACGGCTCTTCACACAGACACGCTGGCAATTAACGATGAAGCAGAATTGCATATGTGCACGTAAGGCACTGAAACTAACTGGGGCAAAATTATTTTCGTGAAAAAACAGGGCCCCTATCTATAGTTAGGGACTGGAAAAATTCGCTGGTTCACTGACGTGTAGGCTAGCCTCCAAGAATATCTGTGTATTCAAGCAGACAACAGCTATTCATTAGCTGCTCGCTGACACTGTGAAATGGGTCTGAATTTAGTTACATTGTTATTATTGGCTCATCGGCTTCAAGGCGGTGTTAAATAAGTCAACGGCCAACGGTGAAAGTAGCACGAACTAACAGTTGATGAAATTATAGCTTGTGCCTGAAAGAAAATGCGAATTTTTCATGTCTCTACCTATAGTACGTCATTAGAGAGGAAAAACAGTGAAAATTGCTGAAAATGGCATGTTTAGGTCATTGGCGCTCAATTTCCAGAAGGCAATGGAGAGTGCGTCCTGGCGTCTGTAGTTCAATAGTTTGACTTTGGACACATACAGTTATAATAAACTGTCTCAGATCTAATGCGTGTGCTATTCGACTACAACGGTCGCGATCGGCCGCGGACTCTTAAGGGCGCCGCCTACCCGCGCGTGAGAGGCTCAAAAGCGACGGAGCAGTAAGGTCGACCTTGAAGCGCGCATCAAATGCCGCGTCGACTCAACGAGCCAAGCGCTGAAGTAGCGTGCAAGGTTACCGCCGAACTGTTTTTACTATCGGACATTAAGCGGTGACCATATAATTTTATTGGTGGAAAGTATACAACTAAGTTCAGTGCAGATCGCAACCTGAGTTTCACATACATCCGTTTAGTATATTTTGAAGTGCGTCAGACTGAAAAGGTCGTTTTTAGCCACGTTGGAGGGCTAGGAAACAGTGTTTTTAATGAGCGTAGCGTCTTAACAATGAGGTTCCGACCTTGTCTGAAGTTTGTTTTCTTTTCGTACGTTGGCACAATGGGCACACGTAGAATATTTTCGTAGAAAAAATCTGTTTACGAACACACTGCAACGAATTTCAAGCGCGGGGTAGGCAGCCGCCTTAAGGACGATTCTTACGCGTCCACAACTTGCCAAATCGCCTCTACGGGCAAAGCTCTATACTGGCGCCTGTCTTCCCCTTGAGAACTTCTCTTAAGGCGGTTCCACAATTAAAAACTTTAACACGTGATTCTACGATAGTTTTCAATACAGGACTTCTTATGGAGTCGTACACAACGAAGTTGGTAAAGTTACAGTCAAGCTGTCTTGACTGCAGGTTTTCGATAAAGTGAAAACCTAAAGTCAAAGTCAAGATGGCAGTTTGCTGAGCACCAACAGATATGTTTGCTATTATGAAAAGTGTTTTTAATTAAAGTATTGTTTTACTATACAGCATTTGGAATTCATGAAAAACTAAACAGAGGTGTCTTATGTATTCTCGAAAAACCAACATATAAAGTTTGTACAGCAGTCGCAAGTCAATAGATTAATTGCAATTTTCCTGCAAATTCGGGCTCAGGTTTGAAATATTTACATGTTATGTCTATACAGGTTGAGTCAGGATGGAGTGTGTTCGTATTACGAAACAGTAATCCGAAAATGATTTCAATTTATCCGTATAGCTAACACGGTGGGAGAAATGCTACCGTGAAAATTGACAACAAAATTGCATTTCTTTAAACAAAATAAAAAAAAAAACTACTTGGTATTGTATTGATTTGACACATTTCAGAGTGTCGTTTCGTAGTACAAAATAGTATACAGAAATTAAATGTTACTAGTGTAATGAATTTTCAGGGTACCTTTACTCCCACTATAATTCACTTAACGGAAGAAATGAAAACCCAGCGAGCCGACCAACTTACATGATATAGCTAGAGACCTGAAAAATTCGCGTTTTCTTTCAGGCACAAGCTATAATTGCAGCAACTGTAAGTTCGTGCTACATTCACAATTGGCTGTCGACTTATTTAACACCGCCTTGAAGTCGATGAGCCAGTAATATAAATGTGTCTAAATACGGGCCCATTTTACTGTGTCAGCCAGTAGCCTACGAACCCCTGATGTTTGCTTGAATACACAGATATTCTTGAAGGATAGCCTACAAGTCAGTTACCACGCGAATTTTTCCGGTCGCTAGATATAGCTACTACAGTATTCCTACACCGTCACCCGGAAGTCCAGTTTAGGAAACATGGGTTTTGAAAACATTTTGAGTGCAAGTGAACAGCGTGAAAGTCATGTTTCGTTGTTGAGGGAAATCTGAATTTATGACGAATGTGATCTTCGAACAATTCCTGCAATGGGTTAGCACTATAAATTGAACCATTTTTGTAGACATGTGGACATTGATTTTTGTTCTATTGAGGGGTTTTTCCTGCAACACGGCAACAATCGCTCGGTTGCAATGGCTTATGACCAATAAAAAATTATTCATTTGTAATTCATGATTCGTGACGAAAGTCATGTAATGTTTTGTATGCGATGTAAACAATGGCACTGGGGTTTCATGAATAGCGAGTAAGTACTACAGTAATTAGTGATTTAAATAGATTTTTTAAAAGACAAACTATATATTTGTGTGTGTGTGTGTGTGTGTGTATGTAGGATATTGCCTTCGTTATTTGTAAACGACATTTTTAGCTACACTGAAGAGAGATAAGACCATTTATTGAGTTCCAACAAAGGCTAGTAAATAGTAACTTTATTATATTTCAGTAAAATAATGTCACGTGCCTTAAAATAACTAAGTACGGTATTTAAAAATTAAGGGGCCACGGTGGCCGAATGGTCAGAACATATGCCTCCCACCAAGGCGATCCGGACTCGCTTCCTCGCTTCCCGGCAGGGTCGGTTCGCCGAATTTTCACATGTGGAAATCGTCGATGTCGCTGGTGGGCGGGTTTTCTCGGGGATCTCCCGTTTCTCCCGCCCTTTCATTCCAGCACTACTCCATACTCATTTCATGTCACGCCTCACCAGCGCTGAACACCTCGCTGACCAAAATATCTCACTCGCTCACATTTACAATTTTACATATAAGGTCATAATAAATACAATTTATATATTATTATTGTAGACAATATAGTCTTCAAAAGTGCTCACTTTAACACAAACCACCTAATTTATAATTTTTTGATTTTTCTTATATTTATAGTCTCGTTCGTAACCAAAAAAAAAAAGTTTTTAAATATCTGGTCTGTGAATTGACTCGTGTTATTTTCCGTCATTTCTCTTTAAGTGGTACTGATCCCTACCACCTTGGATTTATCTGTTTCTTCTCGATAACTTCTGTTCCAGTCGATGAATCAAAATTTTTGTCACGACAAGGCATAGATACAAACTTAATCGATTTTCTGTAATTGGTGGAACCATAATATATTCATTATTTTGCAACGGGAAACAGCTGAAAAGGAAAAATTGCTTTATTAATGGGAGCGACTACAGAGGCCACAACATTAACAGATACAATGTCAAATGGATTCCAAAAAGTGAATGAAACAATAAACTATGCCTTGTCACCGTGAAAGAAGTAAAACAATGTATCTATTCCCTGATTTATAAGAAAAACCGTAAAACCGATCTGAGAGGTATCAATCCCCCTTAACGAAGCACAAGTTTCCGATACTCCAGTTTCGCACTGATGTGTAAGCACTTGGACAGCAGTCCTTTGTTTTGAAAGTTGTGCTTCCCAAAGTAAACTTTCTGGCGACGGCATAAGTGTACTGTGCGAGTTGGTCGGCTCGCTCGCTGAAGCCTCGCCACTGTGCTGGGTATATCTCGTCAGCTCGCAACACGCAGCACACACCCTGCAGTATGCAAATGACGCGGCGTGGGACGATATAGGTAACCGTCAATCAGGCGGGCGAGGCGCCCACGTGCGTAGCTCAGGGGCAGGAACTTCCGCTCCAAGCCGGGCATGCCAGCTCTTATATACGCCACATGGCCCGCTACAGCCATGCTCATAGTAAGGTTCATTCTACTACAGGTAAGAAAGAACAGCGATAGGCCTAAAAGTTCCGCACAGGGAACATTTCTACCTTTTGAGCGCTGGTCTCGGTAATGGGTAGAGAGATGGTGAACAATTCGCGCATTCTTTTAGGCGCAAGCTAGAGTTCCAGCAACTATAGGTCTGTATCACGTTCGTTGACTTACTCGACACTTACTGGAAGTAGCTGAGCCAATAATAAAACTATAACTTGGGCCCGGAAAATTTCGCTGATTAAATTACCTGCAGGCTAGAGTCCATTGTAGGCCTACTATGCATACTCTAGCCCCGACTATTTGTCCACTAGCTGCTACTCAGTGGAACAACAGACAGTGAACGAATAGACGGGGCTTGAATATGCATAGGACAACGGATTCTAGCCTGCAGGTCAGTGAACCCGCGAATTTTCCCGACCTCTAGTAATGGGTAGAGATGGTGAAAAATCACGAGAATGTTTTCTGCCAGCGTATTCTACAAATCAGTGTAGCGTCATGCGTCATGTATTATTGGCCGGCGGTTATGTGGCACAGTCTAGTTGTTTACAGACGAGTTACAGACGAGTCACAGACGTCCAGTCGTAGCGCACCAGAGTTATCATTGGCCCAGTCAAATAAGTACTCGCCAGTAATGAAATATAAGCGACAGAAATTAATACATTACATTGAAGCCTAGCAAGCAATCAACTTTTCCCTCAATAAATCACCTCCGCCGGTAATTGGTGCAAACTGGCCAACCATAGAGCTTTCCTGAATTTTAAGTTACATAAAGTTAATAATTTAAAATCCGAATTTTTCACCTTAAAATAAAGTTAAAAGACTTCTGTTATTTCTAAGCCTATTTAAAATTAAATTTACTACAGTTTCGTATTTTTCTGGTCCTTATCCGATAGCAGCGAAACTAGCGGCAGAAATTTCCCTTGTGCCAAACTCTCCCATAAGAAAACACATTTTCTTTCTAACATGTAGTAAAATTAACCTTACTCCAAGCAAGCCGTCTCTAACACAAGTCCGCGCGCAGCTTTAGATATGGTAACCTTGCCAAGAAGACTCATCTCTATATGGTCACGAATTTTTCGCAAAAAATAATTTTGTCCCAGTTTGTTTCAATGCCTTACGTGCACACATGCAGCTCTGCACTCTGAAATACGAATCAATGGTTACCATGAGTGAAATGTTAATCACTGAATTTTCAGTTAGAAATCTGTTTTGACAGATGAACATTTAGGATTCATTAAAAATCAGGTAACACTAAGGTGAAACTTACGGAGATTATGAGGAAATCACTTTTAAATCAGTAGCATTTAGTAGAGACATGCAAAATTCGCGTTATTTTCTGACAGCTGACTAGACTCCAAGTGACTATATGATTGTTCGACATCTCTCGCTGGCCCATATTGTCGTGACTTGCTGCGGCGTACGCTTACACGATATGAGAGGCCAATCTCTGTAAAGACGTAACACACGTGAATTACCACACATAAAAGTTCGTGGCCAATTGAATCGCAGATTATGCTCTGTTATGTATAGGAAAGTGAAGTTTAGTCTGCTACCAAATGATAACGCGAATTTTACATGTCTCTAGCATTTAGTCACCAAAACAAACAACATGATTTAACTAACTTCAGTTGTTCATTTTTTGACCGAAACAACTGTAATTTCGCCAAAGTGGTTGATTTCTCACATAATATAAAGTTCAAGAGTGCTTCATTGTTATAGGCAGCACGTCTTTGTGAGTGACGCCTCGCATTTGACTGTGCCAATCGCAATAAAGTTACTACGACACCACAAGTCTGTGATACGCGGGTTGGACCTCAAACCAAGTGAGAGATAAACAATTCAATCACTGGACAAGAAGCAGAACTGCATTATGTGAACACAAGGCACTGAATCAAACTGCGGTGAAATTATTTTCGCGCAAAATCCGTGGTCCTAGTATTTTAAACAGCGGTTTTTATTTCCTACGGCAATGGCTTTTCGTGATTACTTTGTTTCTTCTAGGGTTATAAATAACTGGGGATGGAGATTTATCGCGGGGAAAATTCAACTGTTTGCTAGGGTTCAATATAATGTATTAATTTCTGACGCTTATCTTTCCTTACTGGCGAGTCCCTATTTGACTGGGCCAATGATAATTCTGGTCCGCCACTGCTGAACGTCTGTGATTCGTCTGTCAACAGCTAAAACGTGCCATACAACCGCCGTCCAATCATAGAAGGCGCAGGAGGCTGCACTGATTTGGAGAATACGTTGGCATGAAAAAGATTCTCGCGATTTTCCACCATGCATAGTTATAAGGGTATATCGCGAGAAAACTTGACCGTTTGCTGGGTTACAATGTACGTTCAGCATATCAAAAGTTGCCTGGCTTGCGCTATTAGACCGATCCAATAAGAATCCCGCTGTTGTGATATTGATGCCTATCATTGGTCTGCAGGCAGCTACGTTGTGTCAGATGTATAGCACCCAATCATACATGTCGCAAGAAACCAGTGTTTTTAAGGTTATGTTGGCACAAACAATTTTAGTGATATACCATCTCCTCTACGGATCACACAATGAAAGGGCGAAGTGGATATTTACAACATTTCAAGAATGTGTAGATATCTCAAGTTGGTTCATGCACTCATTGCCAGAGAGCTGCTTATCGGGCACACAATTTTACTAACAGCGCAAAGTCTTTGCACGTTAACGAACAAGTATACCAGATACGTTTATAAAATATTTCATGTCCAGACTTGGCGAATCCAATTTGTGGCTTTTATTTTTTCTTTATAATTGTTACGTACAAACCCATTGTTGTCTTAACGGAGAAAAGTATTTTATGTAAATTAGTTAGCGAATTCTCAAATAACCTTGTTGTCGATGTAAATGAAATATTTGATAACATTTAATAAAACCTTACACATACATTAAAAATAAAATTAATTCCACAATTTACAGCCTAAAGGTTGGTCACATTGTATAAAAACAGTTTGTAAGCATCAAATCTTAGCATTACTTTACTAAGTTATCAAAAGCGTTAGTGACACTAATTTGTAACATCCTGCATCATAAAACTTGAACAAACTTACCCTATTTCGTGATCCTTAGGTTACAAATTTAAAAACACTTTCTTTGCCACAACAAAAGGTGTTTATTTAACATGAGCCACTGCTAAGTAACAATGTAGTATTTTAATAGTAACACAGTTTTTATTAATATTACTTTACACCTTAAACAAAAATTTTTGCTTTGCGGCAAAGCTATTTCGTGGTGTCTCATACTCAGACAAAGTTTGTGTTGTGGTAAAAAATTGTTTTTAGTTTGAATGCTTCACGGTAGGGATTAATCGAAAATAATAGCGACTTAAATGTTTTTAAAATGATGCATTAATTTATGTATGAAAAATTACTATATTACCGTTATGAAACATCATATTTCAAGCTAAGTCCGAACAGAATGCTGAAACAATATTTTTTTTCAGAACGGCAGAAGCCTTTGAACAGTATAAGCATGCTTCTTCCATAACTCTCAGGAAGCAAAATGTACGAGGCTTTAAAGAGTTTAACATTAATAAGCAGGGAAGGGGCTATATTTCATAATTTTTACTTCCTTTGAGGTTATATTTAAATGTCTGGCGTGGGCTTTACTCGCAGACAATTACAGAGATGGGAGTGGCTGGTGCTGTAAGAAGAATGGCTTGCCTTGAGCCGAGGAACAGACTGGAGTTTAGTCATTACTCTGCTGGAATCCCGGCTGCAAGCACGCCCTCTCCTACACAACATCGCCATACTCTGCGTCACTCGAGTTAAGGGTTCTGACTACCCCACTGCGATGGAGAGAGAAAGGATAGGCATTCCCACGTTAAATTATAGTAGAACCCTCGCAAAGAAATTCCCACTTAGGAAGTTTCCCCCGTTTATAAGTTTGAATAATATTTACCATATCTATAAATAAAATAGAAACTTGACCCTTTTAAGAAGTTAAGAGCTTTACATTATTCAGTCCCTTCAGAAACTGAGTTTTACTGTATATACGACGGTGCTAAGCCTTCATTCGTATTTTCGCTTTTGGATAAAACTGATTTTTCTCCGCTGAAAAGAGGAATATATTGCTACGGGAATAAATATAAATTAAGTTTGTTTATTTCCTTTTCAAAATAAACATACATATTTGTTGGCAGTTTTCAGGATATAGACAAAATAACCTAAAAGATCCTATATAGGTGGTTCGGGATAAAGTGAGCAGTACTAAAAGCCCTGCTCAATTGATATTTTCAGCCAATTCGTATATTTCCGCTCGTAACGGCTAACGACGGCAAATGTCTAACCTCTCTGGACACGTCACGTGATGTTTGCGCGTGTAAGACAAACTGTGCAGTCGATAGGAACGTATATAGTTTGATAAAAAAAAAACAGTTTATCAACTATCTAAATCACAACTATGCCGATTTCAGTTGATTTTATTGCAGCAATGTTGAATTTAAATAAAAATACACGGAACTACACACGACAATCCACAGGCAGCCATACAAGGAGTAACGTAATTCTTTTTACTGTTAAATGATGTGCAGTAACTGCTAGTGATTTTTTAAAAGTTAAATCTTTAGTACTCACTGTATCCCGTACGACCTATATGACTGTAAAACATAACTAGGGAAAGGAATAATTCGAGAGTTCAATGACAATCATGTTATAATCCAGTGTCCTATACATACTCGAGCCCGTCCATTCGTTCATTATCTGTTGTTCCAGTGATTAGCAGCTAGTGGACAAATGGTAGGTGCTCGTGTATAAATGGGTCAATGGATTCTAACACGCATGACGTTGAACTCGCGAAATATTCCCTTCCTTAAACATAACGGAATGAACAACAAATTCAGCAGTAACATATATGTAGTGTTGATAGGGACTGTGCCGTATCGAATATAATTTGACGTTTAAATTCCTTTTCGTACTCTCCGACCTTGGTAACACTCTTAAGTGTGTTGGGTACCATTTAGCTCATTATTTTATATTTATGTAGAATGCTTGTCACTTACTAAGCGCTGTACGGAGTGTCATTTTGTGTTAAAATATATTAGATGTGGCTCAGCCAAATGCCACAATGTCGTTCTCTAATTAAAAGTGCTCTGAATCGAGGAAGAGTAAAATATTGCTGAAGGGGAAAAAAAAAAAAAAAGGAAAATTTATTAGTAGCTGGTTTAGAGTGCTTATTGGAACGCAAAGGGACTAGAAGTTTTCGAAAAAAGGTGTTTGCATCATCATGTTTCAATGCCTTACGTGAACATCTGCAGTTCTACGTCATGGTTATTGGCAGCTTGCGATTGAGCAGAGATATATCTCATTTGACTGTGCCAATCAGAACACGGTTAAGGCCTCGCTCGTTAGTTTTGCAGTAGTTTCGAAAATATTTTTTAACGCAAATTAATACATATATCAAAAATGAATTCCGGCAGTTTTAACACTTGTATATCATCGTTTGTATCTGAATTTTTCTGCTGTAATACAGCAAACGGATTTTTAGATTTTTACCCCTCAAATATCACATATTTTGTTGTCAAAATAAGTCAAAATAAAGCAAAATAATTTTTTGATAGCAAACGGTACATTATTTTAAAAATCGCTCTGGCGAAATTGTGCATTGTATTACTGTACACAGTCTCAAATTTTTTCAAAATATTTGGTAAAAAAATATTTTAGTTGTTTGTAATTGTTTGAAATAAATGAAAGATCATGGCCTTAACTGGGACACCACACGTCTGTGATTTGCGGATAGAACCCAACCAATTATAAATAATGAAAAAAAAAAAAAAAAAAAAAAAATTATTTTTTTAAATTTATTTTTAGTTTCAGATTTTTTTAAATACAAATAATTTTTATTCTTTATTTTTATGTAGTCTGCAATGTTTTTATCCACTGTGATTTTTTTTAGTTTGGTATATCAGTTGGTTTTAGTGTAATCGTTAAAACGGAAACATGCAAAATATGACTTTAACAAGCCAATACGCGAAAACTATGAGAGATAAAAAATTTCATAAGAGCCAAATTTAGTCACATTTTGTGCCTAAAATAAGAAAAAAAAATATCTGGTAAAAAATTAAAAAAATGGTGATGAAAATTGCGGTAGGCCGCGCCCTTAATAAATTTAATGCTACATTGAGTAAATGTAGAATCATATTCGGACTGCTCGGTATTTCCCATAACACCCATAGCTCAGTATTAGGGTATGAGGATAAGAACAGTAGTAGTAAGATAAGTAAGATATACGTGGAGCGCAAGAGGGGACTAACTACAGTGATATGTTGCCTCATTGTGCAAGTAAAATGTCAGTGTACAACTCTCTTGTTTCTACTGTTTTTGCGGCTTTTATTAATTTACTCTTAAACGAGAACAGATATCAAAAACCAGTTTGAAGGTTTTGTTTAAAATAGTTTATGCCATGACACCTACTTTTTTCAAAACGAGAATTTATACGCTTTCGACTAAAAAAAAATCAATCAACCAGAATTTCGTTAATTACGTAATTAACTAGAACTATAATATTTATAGCTTAGAAAAAAAACATCCAACATGGAGAAGACAATTTTAAACAAAACTGCCAGGCAGATTTTTTATATCTGCTCTCGTTTAGGCGTAAAAAATTAATAACGCTAAAAAGTAGTAACAATAGAATTCACGTGGTGTCAGTATTATACGGCAGTTCCTGGACATACAATATATTTATGGGCGGTTCGGGATAAAGTGAGCACTCAAAAAAAAAGCCCTGCAAAAGTTCTATTTTCAGCCACTTCGTATCTTTCCGCGAGTAACGGCTAACGACGGGACGTGTCTAACCTCTCTGGACATGTCACTGAATGTTTGTGCACGTAAGATAAATTGTGCAGTCTGTATGAATCGATATAGCATAGTAAAAAAAGGTTATTAATTATATAAATTACAATTTTGCAGATTTCGGTTGATTTTGTTTTTGTATTGTTGTGTTTAAATGGGAAAACATGTGGAACTACACAGCGTAATTTTGCTGCCAACCATACAAGCAGTAAGACAACTATAGCTAATGTCGAATTACATGTCGTGACGGCTAGTGATATTTTTCAAATGTTAAATTTTTAGTGCTTACTTTATCCCGAATGATCTAACACATATATAATACGTCTCTATATGACAGTGGTATGGTACAAGAGACGGTGCCTGGCCAGGGATCACGGCCAGTGACACGGGAAGAGGAGGCGAGCCGTGACGTCATTGTTACGCTACCTGACTGTCGCCATGCGGCACAGGACAGTAGCTTCTGAAGGAAGGGTGGAAAGGGGGGGGGGAGCAAATTAATGAGGTGGTCTGCTCCGCTCAGTACACACAGAATCTGCGACACAAGCCCACGTCTCCTGTTACCTTGCTGCGATGCAGCTGTCTCTACGTCTGCGGTTGACGCAGTGACTAGAGCACTCGCCTCCCACCAAGGAGATCCGGTTTCGATTCCAGGCTGGGTCGGTCCCCGGATCTTCGCATGTGGGAACCTTGGCGGGCGATGCCGCTGGTTACCCCTCGCCAGCTCTAAATATTTTAAGGACCTCGCCTACAACACGCTCAAAATGCGTTGCAGCGTGTTCGTAAACACGTTTTTCTACTCAACTAATAAGCATGTGCCAATTATGTCAATTGACGAAAACATAAAATACACTTCAAACATTATAGAAAGGTGATTTCAAAGAATCACGTAAATTAGAAAAATCATTTCGGAATATATCAAAATGGCTATAAACAGCTTTTGCAACCTGTTATAACTGAAAAACTACTCACAAGATCCGCGCGGAACTACTCTAGAAGCATGCAATAGACTTTGCTTAAAACGTTCCTCCAATAAAAAGATGGGATCACCGCTGAAAGTGTTAGTCAGGCGAGTGTTACCACTGCGCGTCGTTTCAGTGTCTTGCAGTAGAGGCGATACCGCACCAGATGAGCCAGTCAACATCGCCCTTGGCACCATGCCTCACTCACACGTACACACGACCAGTAGGCGGGCGAGTGGGCGTCCCAAGTCTGACCAAAGTATCTTCTATCAATACGCCTCATACTACACGTATTCCTCTGCTTGAAGAGGGTAGCCTCCTAGATATACTGGATTATACTCGTTACCTCGCAACTATATTTTATCATTTAATTTTGACATTCAGAGTCAATCATGACACGCGTCTACACTTGACAGAATTTTGAAAGTTAATGTGTGCTTACTGTTGTCCATAATTTCTTATATGAGGCTGAAATCAGTAAATAATTAGTTACATATTACGGAGTCACGTATTCCCACAGCAATAATAATGAATACGAACCTATATTATCGTGAAAATATTTCTGCAGCAGTTGGATTCAGTGCCTCGTGCACATCTGTAGCTTTGCTTCATGGTCGGTCAACCATTGGCTGTTGTTTTTAACTGTTACATGTCCTAACGTTTTACTTTCAAATCGAAGACTTGTGGTAAGCAGTAACCTTATTCTGAATGATACAGTCAACTGAGAAACGTCTTCCCACTAAGACACGCTACTAATAACAATGAAGTAGATAGAACTGCATAGTTGCACGCAAGGCGTTGAAACCAGTTGTAGAAATCTCGCAAAATCACGGGTTCCTAACAATGGACCATTTTGAAATTTAAATGTCCCTTAAGACATTCTACTAGTATAATGCCTTACTCGGCTTTGTTATTAAATAATTCAGATTGAACTTATGTTACGAACAGTTCGAACAAAATTCAGTATTTTAAGGAAACCACCACCTTAAGGGGGATTAGTACCCGGCATCTTAGGACACTTAATTTACTTCTGTAAGTTCCATGCAAGGACATTTATCTAAATTTCCCTCTTATACGGCTCAGAAATAGCCTTCTTAAGCATTATCAAACGACTGCACCTTCACTACCTTTCTTCATTTTTGACTAGAGATCTTCGCGAAGAATAAAATTATTTTCCTTGTAGACGGTTACAGATAATGTTATAAGCAATACTAGTTTATGTCAAATGTACGCAATGTATAAAGCGATGCCATCTGCCTTGTCGATGCACGAAACATAATAGAACATTTGTACACCAAATTAGCCTAAATGCAGAAATTCAATAAATGTCAAATGATGGGTACTGACCCTCACATTAATGAGGAGAGCTAGATGCTAAATTTGATGTACCGATTTTCTGCAATAACTTCTGTTTTAAAATATGTTTGGAAAATATGGCAACGTTGAGGCATGGAAGATATTTGTGATGGATTTTGGAGATCATTTTGTATTTAATAAAAAATGCTGAATTTTAAAATGGAAATTTCAACAATTTTTTTTAAAATACAAAACTATATATATATATATATATATATATATATATATATATATATATATATATATATATATATATATATATATATATATATATATATATATATATTTGTTTTTATATGTTTCAAATCACAGCCTACAACATTGTTATACGCTGATTTTTTCGGTTTGGTATGCCAGTTGGTTTTAGTGGCGTGCATAGAACCGTAAAGTGCAAATTTTGACGTTTACTACTCATTACGCAAAAACTATAAGGTATACAAAAATTTCCTAAGAGGAAGATTGAGTCACAATTTATGTGTAAAATAAGAAAAAAATATCTGGTACAAATATAAAAATAATAAAAGATGTTGAAAACTAAGGTGAACCGCCCCCTTAATCTTAAGAGTTCATGTGGCAAAATTAATAATTTTATAATTGCACGAATTAGTGTTCGTTTTATTGACATTATTTGTGACTAAAATTGCCACTTGTACATAATTTTTAGCTCTCATAGTTTTCCCATAGTGACACGTCAAATTCAGAATTTGCAAGTTATGGAAACATACTAATAACAAAAACCAAACGAGTTCCTCGAGTAAAATAATTTACGCTGAAATTAATATATTATGGGCCATATGCTAAAATATTTAAAAACCACAGCAAAGCTTTCTCATATTTTCTAAAAATTAGCTACCGTAAATAAAGTAAATTGTCATAATCTTAAAATTAAAAATTACAAATATACAAAGGATTATCATTGTGCATTTCCGTAGCATATGGCCTAAGTTATCTAATTTCAGTGCAAATTATTTAATTAAAGTAAGTCATTCGGTTTTTTATTTCTACCACGCTTCTGAAACTTGCAAATTCTGACTTTGACATGATGCTATGGGAAAAATATGCTAGCTACAAAATTTTTACAAGTGGAAAATTAAGTCACAAGTAACGTCTAAAAAACGAATACTATGTCATGCAAACAAAAAATTACGTATATTTTCCACATGAACGCCATTAAGGAAACTGAGCGCGGAAGCCTTGGAAATACTGTTTTCACTATTTCCCCCACATTTTATGTCATACGATACGACTATAGTCTAACTAAGCGTAGATAGGCAATCGTTAGGGAGAGGAAGCTTTCGCGATATATTTCTGCGCGAGCTTGTTTCAGTGACTTGTGTGCACAACTGCGGTTCTGCTTCGTAACCGTCAGTGATAGAACTTTTTATATCCCACCTTCTTGGGAATCTAGCCACAAATAATAGACTTTGGTGCCGCAGTAACTAAGGCCACTGGTCCCTATTGATGCTATTTTAATAATTTTTATTTTTTAAATCCTGAAAGGGAGCAGATATCGCAAAACGGTTTGATATAAATGTTGGAAATTATTCGTACTATGTAACCTAATTTTTTTTAATTCCACGTACAAATTATTGTTTATAAATAGAGGTACTGAAAGATATGCAACAATTTAGGAACTGTAGCCTACATCAAAAAGTTTGTTTCTCATCCAAACAATTTTTATGTGAAAAAACGTGTTATTCTGCCGCTTAATGAATTTACATTCACTCTAAATTATTTCATTCGTATCTTTTTAATAGTTTTTACTTTGTCAATAAAAGTCAAGTCGCTACTTTGACATGCGCTTGCAAGAAAGCTATGGAACCAAAACATAATTTATTTGCGGCAAATTACTATTTATGAAATGTGTAAGAGATGGACAGTGTTTAGTAGGCCATACAATTACAAAATTACGAATTTTTCGGTACACAGCACGGTTGTTTACGAAAATGTACGATCAGTAGGCTTTTTGCCTCGTTGAAAGCGAGGTCATTAGAGACGATGACACACAACTTGGTACAATGACAGGAACTGGGAGAGGAGTCGGCCATGGTGTTTGTTAAGAGGGCGTGGTACGTAAATCAACGCTAAAATCATTATTCTATAACTGTAGGTTTCTTGAAGCCAATTTGCTAAAATTGAACAATAGCAATCCTAGACAACAGCTGTAGCGAAAGTTTTAAACAAAATTGTTTCCCGTGTTACGAATTTCTGAGGCACAATCTCTGACGCCGGAACCTCGTGTATTTAACTGCCGCGCAAGAGATCACGCATAACGAATTAGTAATTCTGGATAAATATTTGCTCATAAAGTTGACAAATACTATTATCTAGGATTGTCATTGAGTATTTTATCCATATTGGTTTCGAAAAAGCGTAGAAATCAACTGATGTTTTCAGCGTTTACTTATCTACCACCCACTCTTAAGGAACCACTCAGCATTCGCCTAGAGTGATTTAGGGAAACAACGGAAAATAGAAATTAGGATGGCTGCTAGGAATCTAACCCGGATCCTCCCGAATGGAACTACGCATTTAAGTTTTTAAAATTCCAGTATGATTGTTAGAACAATAATTTTGGGGGCTCTAAAAATTGCTTTTTTTTTTTTTTTTTTTTTTTTTTACTAACTACAGTACTTGAATTCGTAAAGCGCGTGCATTAGTCTTTGCTACATACCATTTAAAAATACGATTTAAGGGTCATCGCTTAAAATCCCATAAGAAAAAGTGTGCAACGAAGACCTTGAACGTCACTTTGGTTCGTTGCAAACAAAGGCGATATGTCTCTTGTCGAGCGTGGTACTCTTGTCCTTATCGCCCCACTGGTCCCACGCGTCAAACTCAGAACGTAGAAACAATTAAACAATATTCTAAACGCCATACTCCACAATTTCTACTGGTTTTACGATAATTAACGTCTCAATCGTAAATGAGATCATATACCGGAGAAACTGTTTCATAGGTTTGTTAAAAACAGTTTATACTATGTTTACTAATTTTTTCAAGATAAAATACACAATGGCTGGAGCTAATTATGTAGTTAAGGAAATTCTCATCAATGGAGTAATTAGCCAAATGTAAATAATTCTTGTCTCGAAAAAATTACACAGCGTAATAAAAACCATTTTGAACAAAACTGTGCAACAGTTTTTCATATCTGATTTCACTTATAAGGAATAAGAAGATAAGTACCGTGAAAACAGTGGAAATGATAGAGCATGGTGCACTTACCTCCACGCCAATGAAACTACAGGGAAACAGTTAGGATGGTCGTCGTATGACTCCCTCGCAGATGACGGCAAAGTGGTGTGGCCTGGTAGCGGTACAAACCTACGATGCACGTAGTGTCTACACCAACCTGACGTAGATAAGTCACGCGCAGACACTGCGGGGACCCAGCAGCTCGCAGGGAGATACCACCGTCGTCGTTGACAAACAACTTGCGGCGCGCGTGCGGGAAACAAGACCAGCGCGCCGCGGATTCAATTACGATCGTCGATAACACTCCGGCCATCTTCCCCAGCGCCAGATAACACCAACAACTGGCCGGGAATAAGGCCATGGGGGGAGACACAGCATCGTTAGAGATGCTGGGAAAACCGTGAGAAATTTCGTACCAGCGTATTTTTTCTCCAAATCAGTGTAGCGTCCTGTGTCTGTGTGGTTCAGCGACGACGGTTGCAGGGCCACGAAAAATTTCGCGGAAATAATTTTTCACCAGTTTGTTTCAGTGCCGAATGAGCACATCTGCAGCCCTGCTTCATAGTCAGTGATTGGGTGTTTTAAATGTCACGTGTCTTGAGGTTCTACCAGCAAATCACAGACGTGTGGTGTTGCACTGACCTTATTGTTATAGAGTTGAGAGCAAATCGCGAGAATATTTTGTGTCAACATACCCTTGAAAACACTGCGGTATCTTGCAACATATATTGTTGGCTGATGTACGTCCGACCCAATGTAGCTGTCTGCAGACCAGTAACAGAATAGCGGGATTCTTATTGGATAAGTCAAATTGGGCAACAGCTCCGCCTACAAGCGAAAACCAGTAATCTTTTCTTAAGCTGAACGCTCGTTGAAACCCAACAAACAGTCAAGTTAACCCGTGATAAACCATCATTAGAGACACTGGAAAATCGCGAAAATGTTTAAAATGTCTCCAATCAACTGTATTATGTTAACCGTGACACGTGTGAACAGTTTTGGGACAAATCATACACGCTGTGTGTCCAAGCTGTGCAGTTCTAACTGGGCCTGTTGTAGAGAGAAAAAAATGCTACCAAAATAAACGATAGCCAATGTTGATACAAAACATTCAGTGTTATATACATCACGTTGGAGCCTAGTAAACAGTCAACTATTCCAGCGATTTTTCAGTGTCTCTACCCACCATCTCTAGTTATTGTGAAGGGCGCATTTAAATGAGAGACGCCACATCACAAAGAGACGCTACCAATAAAATTGCAGCAGAGGTACAGATGTGCACGTAAGGCTCTGAAACAAATTGGGGCAAAATACTTTTCGCGAAAAGTTCATGGTCGTAGCTACTAGTAGGGCTAGGAAAAATTTGCGAGTTCATTGTCCTGCATGCTAGAATCCAATGTCCTATGCATACTCAAGCCCCGTCTATTCGTTCATTGTCTGCTCTCTGAATGCGTAGCAGTTACGGACAAATGGTAGGGCTTCAGTGTAACAGGATAATGGATTCTAGCATGTTGGTCGTTGAACTCGCGAAATATCCCTAGCCCTAGCTATTAGGCATGGTTTAGCTGTTTACAGACGAATCACAGATTTAGTAATTTATCACGGGCCCAGTCAAACAGGGACTCACCAGTAACAAAAGAAAAGAAAAGCGACAGAAATGAATAACTTAAATTGGAGCTTAGCAAATAGTAAACTTTTCCGGCGATAAATCACCATTCGTAAGCATCGCAGCAGGCGGTTCCACCCACACCAGTGCCGGCCTGACCAGAGGGTGTGGCTTGCGTTGCTGCAGCAACGGGGCTCGGGTCATTTGGGAGACGTATCTCTTTGAGACTTTACACTTTGAGTATTGTATTTCTATAGTTTCTATATTTGGGACCGGCCTCCGCAGTGTGCGCCGGTATAAGGTGCGAGATGTCCTGGGTTTGAATCCTGCCTTCGACGTGGCTGTTGTATTGTCCCTTCCTTCACATTCCTTCACCTCACTTCACCCCCATCAACTCTTAAGAGTGCGTGGTAGATAAGTTAACTCTTTTTTAGAAGTCAATGTGGATAAAATACTAAATGACAATCCTAGCTAATGGTAGTTGCCAACTTTATGAGTAAATATTTAACCACAATTATTAATTCGTTAGATGTGATCTCTTGCGCCGCAGTTGAATGCACGTGGTACCGGCGTCAGAGATAGTGCCTCAGAAGTTCGTAACACTGGAAACAATTTTTTTTAAACGTTGGCTAAAACTACTGTCTAGGATAGCTATTGTTTAACTTTCGCAAATTGGCTTCAAGAAACTTACAGTTATAGAATAATGCTTTTAGCGTTGAATTACATACCACGCCCTCTTAAGGGCGCGATTCACCTCAGTTTTCAACGTATTTTTATATTTGTACCAGATATTTTTTTCTTATTTTATACATAAATTGTGATTAAATCTTCCTCATGGAAAATTTTTGTATCTCTCATAGGTTTTGCGTAATGAGTCGTAAATGTCAAAATTTGCACTTTACGGTTTTAAGTACGCCACTAAAACCAACTGACATACCAAACTGAAAACATTCACACTATATAACATTGTTGTAGGCTATGATTTGACATATATAAAAACAAAAAGAAAACTATATTTTTTGTACATTTCTAAAAAATTGTTGATATATTTTTAATTTTCATTTAAAAATTCAACATTTTTTATTAAATGCAAAAGTATTTTATTTTTTGTTTTTATATATGTCAAATCATAGCCTATAACATTGTTATGCACTGTGAATTTTTTCAGTTTGGTATGTCAGTTGGTTTTAGTGGCGTACTTAAAACCGTAAAGTGCAAATTTTGACGTTTACGACTCATTACGCAAAAACTACGATAGAAACAAAAGTTTCCTAAGAGGAAGATTTAATCATAATTTATGACTTAAATAAGAAAAAAATATTTGGTACAAATATATAATTAAATTAAGACGCTGAAAACTGAGGTGAACTTTAGTTTCTACTGTTTTTGCGACAATAATTTTACTAAGCTTGAACGAGAGCAGGTATCAAACATCCTGTCTGGCTATGTTGTTTAAGTGGTTTTTACTGTGATAGCTAATTTTTATAATCAAGAAATTATACGGTTTCAATTAAAAAGTCAATTAACCAAATTTCCTTAATTACATAATTAGCTGAAGCCATAGCATTTACTGACTTGAAAAAATCAACCAACATGGAGAATACGATTTTAAACATAACTGAGAGACAAATGTTTGATATCTGCTAACGTTTTAGCGTAAAAAAATTAATAAGTTATTGCTAAAAATTCATACACTATAGCATGGCCGTAAGGGCAGTAAAATCCTCTCCCCACCATCTAAGTTTGGGCACACCAGACCTTATTATTTTTTACTATCACACATTTTTACGTTAACTATTTCACATAGTCACTTATTTATCTGGTGCATTCAATTTAGTAGGGAGCCGAAGTCAACAAGCCAACGAAGCCCGATATGTCTCTTGACAGCCCTGTGCCCATATAGAACTAATACTATGGTGATGGCCTCTCAAAACGGCCAAATATGTCTTTTCAGACTGCCGCATCTGGGAAATTAACAATCGGATTTGAAAAAAAGTAACTATAGAAACAAGAATTTGACTTTTGAACTATGCTGCCTATAAATAAAATAATGTGGTAACTGTTTAAAGTTCCATTTGTAAAAGGATAATAGTAAAGCACTGTACGCCATCTGAGTGGCTTGCACGGAGAGGCGATAATGTAGTACATATGTCGGTTAGTGGCAACCTTATCGCTCTTGCCTCACACACACTAACTAGGGAGGGCCTTCAATGGAGGATCTCAATATGGTATACACATGTGCTACGTTTTTAAAAATGTTATTTCCTATCCAGACGTCGCTCATGCACGTTGAATAGTTTTCAAATAAATTGTTTCGGCCTTAGCTCTGCACAATTCTCGGGGGCCTGTGAAGGCGGACACCTTAAGGCTCGGTTTCAGTCGCCATATTGAATTTTATTATTTTTCGCTTTATTTGGAATTCCAATAAGAATCATGGTAAATATGCGATTATATCTCAAATTCGATTTACATTTCGCTACAGTACAGACCTTGCCATTTAGCTGTTAACATATAATGACGCCACAATATGTGTGGCAAATTTTTTAATATTCATAATTTTCCCGACAAATTGCGACCTAACTATACATTATTAGCTCTATTTCCAAGCTTGTATTGTAGCTCAAGGTAAATAGAATTTGCGGTATAGTCACCGATTCAAAATTTTTCTCCTCGGAATTCCAAAAAAGCGTAAATAATTAAATTCAATATGGCGACTGAAACCGAGCCTTAAGCAAAACCTCTTTGATTTTCTGTTGTTTCGTATTACGTCATTATTTACTGAAATTCGTAGTAAAAGCCAGTTGCCTGATTACAGAAAAAAATATTACTATTTAGTGTTATTTTGACATAGCCCCACTTTCTCTGATTTCCTTCCAACTATTCCATTTAGTGTTTACGCAAAATGATACGCAGTAAGGCTGGGAGTTCTTCGAAGGTTAGCTTACACAATAGCGTCACTGACCGTGAACTACACAACAGCTTCGGACGTGAGAAACACAGCAAAGGACAGTAAAAAAAATACTATACCTGTACAAGTGAAAGTGAAACCAAATCGAAAGAGAACAACATCAAAACATTACAAAAACTGAGCAACAGGAGAGTGCAAAAGCTTGCGTTTACACCTGCGTATTACGTCAACGACGCAATTTCACAGTCTCACCTGTGATTTTTTTTCTCGCAGCTTAAACGTGATTCATACTTGTCAGAGACAAACTACCAGCTCGCCCAGTGACTCGCCGTTCTGACGCGTAAAACAAGTGAATTTACGGACATCAATACGGAACAGGGTTCCCTTCTGCCGTAGATTTAAGAACATATTGTCATGATTGTACTGTTTTCGCGATGCTTATTTTTTAAAGTCTAAACAAGAGCATATGCCAAAAATCTGTTCGGCAGTTTTGTTTTAAATTGCTTACACTATATTAGCTATTTTTTTAAGCAGTAAATACTACGGTTTTAATTAAATATGTTACTAACGAAATTTTTGTTAACTGACGTATTAGTTGAAGCCGTATGTTTAGTTGTCTAGAAAAAAATAAGCTATCACGGCAAAAAACCATTTTAATCAAAACTGCTAAATGTGTTTGTGGTGTCTGTTCTCTTTTTAAGCATAAATAATAATTATTGGAAATACAGTAGGAACAGGGCAGCCCGACCTTAAGGGGAATGCCTACCTGAGCCATAACACGAGAAAGTATGTAGGTTTACATGTTAAACTGAACTGGTGAGATTGAGGAGAGAAAGATTACACTTTGCCCGACTTTCAGGAAAACAGGAAAAATACTGTACCTACTATTAAAATACTGTTAACTTTGTCCCAGTTTGTTTGAGAGCCTTACGGGCTCATATGCAGCTACACTTCATAGTTATTGGCAGCGTGTATTTGTAAAGTGTTGTCTCTAATTTGACTGAGCCAATCACAGTAATGTTACTGCAGCAACGCACTTCTGTAATTTGATAGTTTAAACATCCAATAACTAAGCATGAAGGAGGACTGCAGGCGTGCACGTAAGGCACTGAAACAAACTGGGGAAAAATTACTTTCGCGAAAAGTTCATGTCCCTGTGTGTAATCAATACTTGTCTCACTGGGACAGTGGTGTATTGAGCAACACCTGTGCGTGGAAGGTACGGTGAGAAAATGTCCGGTGTCCCAGTGCCTGGCACGTGCAGTAGTTGTAACACTGGAACATTAGACCGCTTGTAATTCGTCACCCTCGCCGCGTAGCTACGTGACTGCGGCCAGCTAAACACCGAGCCGAGGTCGTCACGCGCGGGCTGGTTCCCACCGCGTCAATACGCAACACCACCGCCTATATTATAATATAAAGAAAACATTAAGAATAATAGCTAGAGACCGGAAGTTTTCGCGAAAACATTTTTACACCTGTTTGTTTCAACGCCTTGCGTGTACGTGTGCAGTTATACTTCATGATTGATTGATTGGGATTTTATTGTCAAAAGACTGTAATACAGCCATTAACAAAGTCATACATATACAAAGTTTATAAAACACAAATAATACAAATAATTATAAGAAATTAAAATACATATATCAACAAAATTATAAAACACAAATTGTACAGTAAAAACATATAGTAACTGATCGAATAAGTTAAATTATTATGTTAAAAAAACTCCTGCAATGAATAAAATTGAGTAGACGGTAACCCGTTATGTATTGTATGTTCAATCAAAATAGGATCCAATGCAATATACTCAGATGGCAAAAAATTAAAAATTCTCATACCAAAGTGCTTATAGCGCCATGAAGTTTAAGTTAATCTGGCCTGTGGTACATCAATTTTACCACAGTTCCGAGTGTTATGCCCATGTATATCATACCTATATTTCAATTTCATTTGATTTTTCTTAGTATAGCATAAAAGCATATAAATATACAAATTAATTACAGTCATAATTCTTAATTTCACAAAGAGAGGTTGAATATTGACTGCGTTGTGCAGAGTCGTCTATCATTTGACTGCGCCAATGAGGACAAGGTTAACTGCGACGCCACACGCTTGTGGTTTGCGGGTAGAACCCACTGATGCTGGGAGTTAAAACATCATATCACTGACCACGAAGCAGAGTTGAGATTATGTTACATCGCGAACAATTTTTTGTGCCAACATAGCTTTGAAAACCCTGTAGTTTTTTGCAACTTGTGTGGTTGGGTCATATACGTCTGTCACAACGTAGCTGTCTGCAGACCAATAGCAGGCATAACGTATTACAATATTGGGATTCTTACTGGCTCAGTCAAATAGGGCAACAGCTCCACGTACAAGTGAAAGCTAGCACTCCTTTGATAAGCTGAACGTACGTTGAAAGTTAGCAAGCAGTCAAGTTTTCCCGTGATAAACCATCATCTGTACTAATAATTGTAGCTAGAGATTGAAAACCGTTAGAATCTTTTGTATATCCGTATTTTGTAACAGGGTAGCGACCTTCACCTTGTACGATTGGAGGATGGTTAAGGTGTTTAAAGATGAATAACTACAGCCACGATTTTGTCGTGAAAATATTTCTGCAACATTTTGTTCCAGAAGTATCTCGCGTGCACCTCGGCAGCTGTGCTTCATGGTTATTGGCAGCATGTATTTGCTCAGACACGTCCCTCATTTTACTGCACCAATAGCAATGAGGCTATTGTGGAGCAATAAGTCTGTGATTTGTCAGTAGAATCTCAAGACAAGTGACAGTTAATACGGCCAATCACATACAATGAAACAGAGTTGCGGAAGTGCACATAGGGCATTGAAAACAAACGGTGCAAAAAGCTTTTCGCCATAAAAGCGTGGCTCTATGAATAAAGAATATTCAGTAGCAGCTTACCAGAGTTATCATTGGCTCAGTAAGATGTGGACACGCCAATAACAAAAGAAGAACTTCAGATATGGACTTATTATATTGTAGCCTATCAGACAGTCAACTGTTCCCGCGATAAATCAGTGCTCCTTATTATAATAGAATACATATGTCATTACTGTTTTGATAGAGGTACGTCAATTTCGCGGATTCATCTGGCAGTAGCCTAGATTGCTCAGTCATGTACACGCTCTGGATACAGTCGATAATTCATTGGCTTACAACATTACAAGCGATAGCTCTATGAATAATTTCCTTATTTACTACTGGCTTGCAGTAGTCAAACGCGTTTCTTGACAGCCGCCAGCTAATCACACACGTGATTATGAAGTAGATATTTTTGGCGTTCAACCTGACCTGGAATGTATTTACGAAATTTACGTACCTCTATGTATTGATGAAGTTGGTGATTTTTGGTGAAAAGAATTATGCAACATTTTGTACCAACGTATAACGCTCACATCTGCATCTCTGATTCGTGGTTATTGGCAGAGAGTATTTGTGAAGAGAAGTACTTCACTCGACTGTGCCAATGAGAATAATGTTACTGCGACACCACACGTCTGTGATTTTCGGGTAGATCCCCAAGACGTCGAGAGTTAAAAACAACCAATCACTGACCACGAAGCAGAACTGCAGATGTGCACATGTGTAGGACCGTGAAATTTTCGCGAAAAGAACTTTGCCTCACTCTGTTTCAGTGCACATCTTCAGTACTGATACATAGTCTGTGATTTGATGTTTTAGCAGTCACGAGTCTGAGGTTCTACTCGCAAATCACAGACGTGATGTTGCAGTAACCTTACTGTGATTGGCACAGTGAAATGAGATACGTCACCTCCCAGAGGCACACTACCAATAGGCATGAAACAGAGTGTAATATGTATTTTTTACCTACACATTACAGGCAGCTAACTTAAAAAGTTTTATGTTTCAGATATTTTGTGGAAGTATTTAAAATATTTATTAATTATTGGAGATACCCTGACCAGTTTAACAGTTAACTGCATTGTAGTTTTAAGGATTTTGTATTCATTCAATTTTACATATGTCTGCTGAATATATAATGTAGTAACTTTACGTATTATTGTTAAATTCATGAAAATTAGCTTTGGTTTTGTGCGCGAGGTGCGACCAAATACCCTAGAGATACAGTGTATTTGGTGCGACCGCGGAGGGCAAAGACAGACAGCAATTGCGGACTAGAGGAGTCCGGTAATAGTGGAGAGGAACGTGTCGAACCAGCCACGATGGTGGACGTTTGGTGCGAGTCTGGACTCGAACCCGAGGGCTTACGTCACCAAGGACGAATATTTCGTCTCTATTTGGGATAGAGAGACGATGTTCCTGGCGTTCCCGGGATTCTGAGCGTCTTCGTTGCTGAGTCTACTTCAAACTGAAGAAGAAGATTACCGGTACTATCCAGCCTTATATTTTCGCACATCTCCATGTTCGACTCCGGATATTCTTAAATGAACTGTTGTTAGTATTCTCTTATTTAAGTACCCTGAGAATTTTTTTAAAGAGAGAACTCGTATTCTACCGTAGAGCATAAAGCTGTAATATAATTTTGCAAGTTGTTAAAGCTACAGAAGATGTTCGTACAAGTCAAGTTACGTTTTCAGCAATATGTGCTGGTGTGCGAAATTTAATACATTATATTTCCTGTAGTTATTTGTTTCGTTTGTAATCTGGAAAAATAGCTAAAACATCCAGAATCCATATCACATACATAATTTTCACATATTCCTATATTTTTCAGCAGATGCCCTAAAAAACGATCAATTTAAACTATTCAGTACTAATCAACTATAATTTTCAAGGTTGTTAATAAATCTAGTTTTTCATCTAATATTCTCATTTTATTTTGCTGTCATTTTGGGTCAGTCATATTTATTTCATTTACACTTAATAAAATTAGCACATTAATTGTATTAGTATATGTAGTTTATTGAGAACAAATTTCTGTCTTCTTTTGTGAAATCTGTAGACGTACTTTAGCTACACAATTCTCAAGGGCGAAAGATCACGACCTAGTATTTGTATTGTGGATGCCGCTTAGAAAATAAAGTAAGTCAGTACACGTATATTACATAACGTAGTAGCAGATCATCATAAAAAGAATATAATATCACAAGAGCTGCCGATGTGCACATAAAGTACTGGGACAAAGTGGGGCAAAATTATTTTCGCGAAAAGTTCATGGCCCTATACATGAGGCATTGAAACTAAATGTTGCACAAATCTTTTCATTTTTTAAAACTTAAACGAGAGCTTATACCAAAAATCTGTCTGGTATTTTTGTGTAAAATGACTTGTGCTGTGACAGCTAATTTTTTCAAGGCAAGACATTTTACAGGTGCGACTAAGAAGTCAATTAACCAGAATTTCGTTAATTACATAATTAGTTAAAACCTTAGTATTAGCTGCCTTGAAAAAATCAGTCATCGTGTAAAAGACTATTTTAAACAAAACTGCAAGACAGATTTTTGATATCTTCTCTAGTTTAGGTGTAAAAAATTAATATTGCTAAAAAAAAAAGTAGAAACTAGATAGCGTCGTCACATCGGCAAATATTCGCTAATAAAACGGGCTAAAACATTTTCCTTAGAGTTGGCTTGAATTTTTATTTTTTTTTTTTTTTGTCTTTCGCAGCGGGATAAAAAATTTAAATTATACCAAGAAAGTGTAAAAAATTTTTTACAAATCTTTTCCGTAAATAGTCTTTTTCGTTAATTTAAAGCAAGAAAACCATATACATAGTGTTTACAGGGTCATTTAATTTGGTGTTATGCCAAAGTTGCATGTTGCAGTTAAGCAATATTTTGTATACTCGACTATAGTCGAATCTCGCAGCTTAGTTTAAAATCCCATTAATACAAATTAATATGTTCAGTTTTATATATGCACCAAGTTTTCCATTTAGTTATATTATTTATATCCCAGTATGACCTAATCTATTCAGAAAAATAATGTAAGAAATTTTCAATGAAATACTTGACTCATCTGTAATTTTGGCGATGCAAAAGAATATTTAGTGCTGAAATGGACGACATAACACGGTCTTTAAAAAAAATGTAAGTAATTATAAAATGTATGAAACTCTTGTTCAATAACAGCTTGTTTTAGAAACACTGCAACGTTCTTGAAATGCAGTTCAAGGCTGTTTCTTATTCTGTTTTGCATGTATTATTTTTAAAAGACTAAAGGGAGCAGATATCACAAATTAATATTATAGTTGAGGTACAATTTTTAAATTACTTATACTGATTTTTAAATATAAAAAACAGGACGATTTTAAATATTTATATAATACAAATTATTTTAGTAAATTATTACTCTAAACATATATCGTAACACTATGTTTTGAAAAATTAGACTACAGAATCACTCACCAACTGGACAACCGAACAAAATTCCATGTGTTTTCAAAACGTTTTCATGCAAAACACGTAGCACTAAGATAAAATGTCGATTGTGAACGTAAAATAGCCTTGAACTCACAACAAGGAAACTTACCGTTCGCAGTAGCCTTGATATTGTCCTTAACTTGCGTAGTAAGTTACAATACTCAACAAAAAACAATATTCGTAACAAAGACTTTATATCGTGAGCTCAACTAAACCTCAAAAGAATGTCTGTATGTCTGTAGAATAAAGCAATGTTTTCCACTTCATTTGCCAAGGTTACTTTAGTCTGTGTAGCCTGCAACACTCACTTATAAAAATTACACTGTTATTGTAGTTACAGGCCATTCGCGATAAAGTGAGCACTTGGACACATTTTCTTATATATATTTTCCTTTAATTTGTATCTTCCCGCCGTATGTATAGAAAAAATTAAAAATAACTAGGAACAGGAAAATGTCGTGAATTCAATGACCTGCATGTTAGAATTAACTATCCTATGCATACTCAAGCCCCGACTATAAGTCAACTAACTGCTACTCAGTAGAACAGCGAAAATGAACGAATATACAGGGCTTGAGTATACATAGTACAATGAATTAAAGCCTGCAGGTCATTGAATTCTCGAAATTTTCTTGCCAATAAAAATAACGTATGTGACAATGTTTAGGTGGAAATACACGAACAGGTTGAAAATAGATCTAAATGAGGATGTCCAACAGCTTGCTCACTTTATCGTCAATAGCCTACACAGATCTCCATAGCTGAAACATGAAAAAGGGGAGTGGTGGGGTGAAATTCGTAATACATCAGGCTTTTGTCGTAGTAGTCCATAATGAGTAAATACACATATTATAAAAAAACGCTGTAGTTGTAAATAAAACCTCGAATAAGGGATACAAGAAATCTTCTGAGGAAATTAACGGGATAAAAATGAAAATGAAACGGACATAAAACAGCGGATTTAAAATAAAGCTAGAGCCTAGGCCTTCTATAAATTCAGGTAAGACATATTGCCATAAAAATTTCATTGAGTCGTTATTTATGAATACATTTTTTTTGTAAAGAGCAGGGGGAGGAAATAGGTTTCGGTTAGTAGTGCAACAATTTATAACCATTGCAAACATGTGCTACATGGTACAACCTGTTTTAAAAATGTTACAACGTGTATATAACTCTTAAAACCCTTCCAAGTCTTGAATCACTCTACACGTAACTGGAATGAAACTAAGATGTAAAATGAAATTGGAAATTTTCCAAGAAGCTACAATGCTTTGATTTTTTTATGTATACACAGTGTCAAAAGTTACGTCCCAGCTGTGGAACTTAATAACTGATATGATGAGGAAAAATAATTATTTCATGCGTTCTTCTCAAGACGTTTAAAAGGCAAACATCACAGACACAAAAAAGTTTATTATGGCATATTTCTTAAGGTGTTCGTTGACATAAAAATATTACATTGCCGCATAAACTTAACTAAGAACTTGGTGCTTTACATCCTCCGGGTCGTTTCTACGTTAAAATATGTTGCACAGTCAACGTCGGAGGAGAAAATTACTATTGTCAGCACAATTTACATCTAGAAGGTCGAAGTGGTGTTATTGTGTTTTTTTTTTACGGAGCGTCCTATTTCACAACTTGCTGTTTTACCAAGGCGGTGGTTTACAAGGCTAGGCTTTGAAACCCGTGGATAACTACGCCATCAAGCTTCGCGAAGAAACTACCTGCATATAACGGATTTTACTAACCATTCTATTAAATAATTCATAAAATGAGACTTGTATTCTAATTAGTAATCAAATAAAATTAATTGGGAAATGTACACGAAAATTGTATAAATTCCTCAAGATTGCTAAATCCAGTTAGTTTTGAAAATTACTTAGCTGTTCGACAGCGAAAATTCATTATTTTCTACTTCACACTAATTATTTGCAGCTTGTAACATTACATCTGATGACTGTTTATCTTGAAATAGTTTTTTTATCATGGGTAGGGGTACCAAAAATAGCAATAATAATAACATTAAAAATATACACATTAAAAGTAATATATAATAGTTTCATCACTAAAAATTACAGCCTTATTTACCAGACTAGCTGCAAATGAAGGGCCCATGCATTTAAGTGTATATACTTGGTGTATTTTTTAATGTTTACCGAAATACAAATTGTTCCGTTACACAAAGAACTCTCTACAGCGATAAACCACTCTTGTATTTTAGCACCGAGAGATTTTGTATATAATTTCTACATCACGATATACGACAAAAAATAATAAAAACCTATATCAAAGCAAATGGACTGCAAACATTTTCGCCTGTTGCGTCGTCATTTTTTTTAAGTCGTGACATGTTACAATAACATGTACATTTAGTACTTACATTTTTTTTTCACGTAATGCTGAAACGTCTTGCTCAGTATCTCTGACTTCATGCCGTAGGAATGAGAGCCCGAACTGTAGAAAATAATAAGACAATATTCCCAATGTTGCAATAATAACTGTGCATATAATTACTGTTAAGTTTATTGTCCTGGTTAGTGAAATCACCTTCTAAAGACGAACGGAATTTATTCCAGCTAAACTTCGCGTCATTTAAAGGAGAGAAGTAGATGCTTAGTTTTATTTATCAATTTTCTACAATAACTTAAATTTTAAAATATTTATGGTAAATCTGACAATGTTCAGGCATAGAAGATATTTGTGATGAATTTTGGAGATCATAATAATGTTATACGTTAATCTTATATTGGACTCGTAATCACTCTTGAAAGTCAACCTATAATTCCCACGCAATAATTCTGCATGGCATATTAACGAAAGATTACATTATTATTTATGTCAAAACAGTTTATCAAGACAATATCCTACTTTTTGTCAAAGAGAAAATTTTGATAATACTACAGTACTTCAATAGATGTTATGGTTCAAAAACAAAAATAAAAGAAAATTATTTAACACTCCCCCTTAGTGTTAGTATTAATATTGACTGTGTGTTCCGTGTTAACTAAATTGCTTAATTTAAAAATGTGATACAATTGATTACTTATAACAAGAACCCTTAGCAAAACTACGACAATAGATATAGGCTAAGCGACAAAATAATAAAAATTAATATTGAAACAGTAATGTTTCTCTGCGTGTATGTTTTTAATCGAAAATTTGGCCTGGTCAGTGATTTGGAGGTTGGTGTAATCAACAAGTTACATGACTTCTTGCAAGTCCCAAGATTCAACGAATCATTGATATATACACTATTGTTAGAGCCCACGATTTTTGGTGAAAAGAATTCTGCAACAATTTGTTTCAATGCCTTATGTTTACATATGAAGCTCTACTTCGTGGTCAGTGATTGGCTTTTTTTAATTCTCAGCGTCTCGGGGTTCTACCCGCAAATTACAGACGCCTGGTGTCGCAGTAACCTTGTTCCTGTTGGCATAAGTCAAATGAGCCACGCCTACATTCTGCCAATAACCAAGAAGCAGACCTGCAGATGCGCACGTAAGGCATTGGAACAAACTGTTGCAGAATTCTTTTCACCAAAAATCGTGGGCTCTAACTATTGTATGGCTAAATATTTTTCCCCATTTAGTTTCAACACCTTATGTACAAATCTGCAGTTCTTATTTTATGACAGTGATTAGGTGTTTTAATTCTCACTTGTCATGGAGTCATACTGGAAATTACAGACGTATGGTGCCACAATAAGCATATTCGGTCCGGTCAAATGAGAAACGTGATTGAAGAAAGAAACGTTGCCAATAACTATGAAGTACAGTTGCCGATTAGCACGTAGGGTAATGAAACAAAATGGGGCAAAATCTTTTCGCGACAAACTCATGGCACTAATCATTGGTGCAGTTTCTCTCATAGTTTGCATGTGAGCACATATAAGTCAGACAGTCTCACAATTTGGGCCTATCCACTCAAACATTAAACGACGGGAGATTATTCCGCCGTAATTAAATACCCTACACTTCTGGCCCTGTATGCGTGTTTGTGGCACAAAATTGACGACTGAGTATTCCAGTCGGCCGCTCGAAATCGTACCTTTCCATTCCCCTTAAGGGCGCGGTTTACCACAATTTTCATTGCCATTTTTTTATTTGTACCAGATTTTTTTCTTATTTTAGACACGAAATGTGACTAAATTTGGCTCTTACGAAATTTTTTTATCTCTCATAGTTTTCGCGTAATGGCTTGTTAAAGTCATATTTTGCATGTTTCCTTTTTAAGGACTACACTAAAACCAACAAATATACCAAACTCAAAAAAAATCACAATGGATAAAGATATTACAGGCTACAATGTCATGCTCATAAAAATAAAGAATAAAAATAATTTGTATTTTAAAAAAATACTAAAACTGAAAATAAATATTTAAAAATCAAAATTTTTATAAATACAAATAATTTTTATTCTTTATTTTCATGAGCATGACATTGTAGCCTGCAATGTCTTTATCCACTGTGATTTTTTTGAGTTTGGTATATCAGTTGGTTTAATTGTAGTATTTAAAACGGAAACATGCAAAATATGATATTAACAAGCCATTACGCGAAAACTATGAAAGATAAAAAAAAATTTCATAAGAGCCAAATTTAGTCACATTTTTGTCTAAAATGGGGGGGAAAATATCTGGTACAAATAAAAAATAAAAAATGGTATGAAAATTGCGGTGGACCGCGCACTTAAGGCGGATGTCTCAGCGGTCGTATTTTGTGCGACAGAGATCTGGAAGTTATGGAAGCAATAAGGACGAAGTAGCACTTGCATCATGCTTCACCCTACGTTCTAGATGCAAGTCACAAAACTAGTGTGCAGTCTTCTCGGTGATAGCTTGCCTTCATGAGACATTCACTAATGACACTATCATTTTATCCTATTAAAGATGAAGGTGTATTGTACACGGTTAAATTAGTTTACGGGTACTTATCCGTTATCTGAAAATCTGTCGAGTCTGAAAATTTACTGATTTTGTTAAATAATGTCAATTTTCAGTGTTAATTACTTATAGACAGAGATGATGGTATATCGCGAAAATGTTTCGTACCAACATGCCCTTGAAAACATGTGGTTAATTGCAACATATATGATTAGGCGATGTACGTCTGACACAACGTAGATGTCTGCAGACCAATAACTAGGGAAAGGAATATTTCGGGAATTTAACGACACGCGTGATATTACCCATTGTTAGAGACCAGACAAATTCGTGGGTTCACTGACCTGCAGACTAGCCTCCAAGATTATCGTGAACTCAAACATAATGCAGCTGTTCATTAGCTGCGCGCTGACACAGTGAATTGGGCATGCGTTTAGTTTTATTTCTGTTATTGGCTTAGCGACTTTCAGAAGGTGTCAAATAAGTCTAGGGCCAATTGCGGAAGTGACAAGAGCGTACAATTGCTGGAGTTATAGCTTGTATTAAAAGAAAACGCGAATTTTTCAGGTCTCTACCCATTGTCCTGTTTATACACAAGGCCCGGCCATTTGTCCATTAGCTGCTATTCACTGGAACAACAGACAATGAACTAATTGAAGGGCTCGAGCATGCATAGGGAACTGGATTCTAACATGCAGGTCATTGAACTATCGAGTTATTCCTTTCCCTACTTATAACAGGCATCAACTACAACAATATTGGGAACTTTATTGGCTCAGTCAAATAGGGCAACAGTTCCAAGTACAAGCTAACACCAATAATTTTCTGGTAAGCTGAACGTGTGTTGAAATCCAGCAAACAGTCAAGTTTTCCCGCGATAAAACATCATCCCTACTTATGGATAAACAATTTGCGAAATATGGTTTCCTGTGATTACCAAGTTAGGTATATATAAGATGTTTCTATGTTAAATTAATCAAAACCATTTGATAAAAAAAACCAGTGGTCAAAAAACTATATCTTGTAACATAAATTTGGTTAGTTGCCATGCTTTCACGAACTATAGGAGATTTTGTATCGTAATTTTAATGCCAGATAAAATTAAATCTTCAGGATCTGTCAATATTTAATAATGAACTACAATTATCATTATGGAACAAACACAATATAAAATGGTTAATCAGATAACTGTCAAGCTCATGATCAAACAGTTAAGAGTATGTAATAGAGTTTGACAAATTCATAGAGCTAAAATACTAACCACCCACCCATAAAAAATTGTAATTAAAAGATCATAGTTAAAGTAACTTCTGGATATAACAATACTCACTATAGGTGGGAGCATCACAGTCAGTTCTGTGATGATTGCTTCAAACTGCAAGTGAATGAGAATAATCCTTGCTTTGTCAGCTACCTGTAACAAACAACAAAGTTTACAGTGCAGTGCTGTTTTTATGCAAGAATATTAGCAGTCATATTTCAAGCAGTACTTTTAACAGGATCGTATACACATAGCTTAGTTTTGAATGGTTCGTGTCTATGTAACAAGAATTTAACGTATCGTTTCAGCAAGGTCCCTACAGACGAGCGAAACCATTCGCTCAGATAGATATGACACAAGCATTATTACAATCATCACAATGATGAACATTCCATACAAAAAAAAAAAGGGAGAAAGACAACAAAAATAAATTGTTAAGCTAGTAATATTATATGTGTGTATATATATATATATATATATTTTTTTTTTTTTTCTGCTCTCTCTGTTACACAACACAGACACACTGGCACACACAATCATACATACAATAAGTAACGCAAAAGCAAAGGATTTTTTTTAAATTTTTTCAAATTAAAAACATTATCAATAATGCTCACTTTTCTTTCTGCAAACGACATCAAAACAAATACGTACTTTGAGAGCTGTAAATGTATCGCTACTGCTCTCAGCCACCTTTCACCTGCTGCCCACTTCGGTATTTACTACAGACAGCCACAAGCAACTGATAGGAGTAATTCAAATTCCTTGTGTACCTGTAGGTAATGAAACCAATTACTGCTCTGTGAATGAAACCTAAGACAAAGAGTTCGAATACAAGGAATAATTGAGCAGAGTAGAATCAGCTAAGTAGCCTACGGTTACTTTGTTTTAGTGAAACTAAGAAGGGAATTCTGTGACCATCGAATGTAAATATATTTTCTAGATAAACAAAATATTGCTGTTTAACTTCACATTTTATTCAGTGACCAACATGAGCAAAATCTGTTGGCTATTTACAGACTGGTACTTCGTCGACCAGAAATTCAGTTGTAACTTTTCCTAACATTAGCTGTGCAGTACAAATGTTACCTGCATTAACACAAATATATCTATGTTATTTTTAATTCTGAAAGACTGGGCACTAAGGAAAACATTATAATTTACGTTTTGGCTTAACAGTAGCCTTCACGCCGAGGATCATACGTCTTTACACAAGTTGTTAAATAGAAGAACCATTATCCAGCACGATAATGTACCAAGATTCACCTCGAAAATGTAAGAAAAATCAATGAACAGTTGTGTACACCAACTTAGATCAAGCCTACAACCTCGTCAATGTGAGTATGGGTAATATAGTTGGCTGAAATAACACTCGTTGTGTCTGTTAAGAGTTAGTTGGACCTGTCGCATGAGCTGTTCTGTAACGTGGTACGAATAGTGTTTTTTTTTTTTTCGTGTATAACTATTAAAAGTGTTTCTAATGTGTTTACATACGAAAAGATGAAACACTTCAAACTATGTCTCTATCGTTTTCAAAGTACCGTCCGCTTATTTGGAAGAGATTGGTGAGGGGTGACAAGGCGCGAGTATGGAGCAGCGCCGGAATGAAGGGGCGGAGGAAACGGGAGACGCCCGAGAAAACCCGCCGATCAACAGCATCGTCCGGCACGATTCCCGCATCCGGGGACCAACCCCGTTGGGAATCGAACCCGAATCGCCTTGGTGAGAGGCAAGTGATCTGACCATTCGGCAAGATTTCTATAGCTCCTCAGTTTAAAAATTGCTTTTTGACATTGCTGTATCTGGAAAATCAGTAGCCGTAATCGTAAAACAAAATTATACAAACCTGCAGTTCACTTTAGCATATACTTTCCACAAATAAAGTAACAAGGTCACCCCTTAAAGTTCCACTGGAAAACACTTTCTACAAAAACATTGCACCTTTAGTACTCTGTGCGTAGAGTCTACTTATCGCCTTCCGTGTTCCTGTGCCTCAAACAAATAAAATAAAACTAGCGTTAAAACAACTCTTCAGGGCGTCCAAGTGAGGAAAATTTTTAATTTTATATTTGTATGAAATACTGTTAGTTTTATAGACGCTACTTGAGAGCACATTTTCCTCTTACAAATAAAATAGCTCAGCCAATTTTCTCATAATGGCACTTCAAAGTCAAATTTGACACGTTATCAGTTCTATAAAAGAGACAAAAAAATCGAAAATTTCAGATTTTTTTAAATGTAAAAGTGTTTTGTAATGAATTTTATAAACATGTCAAACAGTAACTCATGACACGTAGCTTCAGCGTGAATTTTTTCACTTCATTATGTTAATTGGTTTTGCGTTTCAATTAAAAGTGATAATTTTGAATCTGAAGTACCAGTATGGAAATACTGGCAAAGCTAATTGTTTTTGTGAGAAGAAAATGTACTCCTACGTAACGTCTACAAAACTAACACTATATCATAAAAATATAAATTACGATTATTCCCTACTTGAAAAACCTTAAATAATTTGGTCTTGAAATTGAAAACTACAGAATATTGTTAAGGTATATGTCAAAAGTGGTCGCCAGGCCGAGCCGCTGATTGGTGTGCAGAGTTTATTCTAAAACTGCTCCACATGCTTGTGTCAAGTCTGTCTAGGACACAGCATACGGCATACAGGAAAATATTCAAAGTACACTACACGAGTGCATGCATTCACCTCTCTTTAAAGTTTCTCGCGGTCGAAAAACAAGAAGAGTAGGTATTTTCCCGGTCCTTTTTTTATGTACGAGCATCTTGAAACAGAATATCTAAAAAGGTAGAGGCGCATACTCATACCTTTATTTTTATATAAAAGATAATACACAATAAAATATTATGTTCACCCTTGATGTTTCACAGAAGTGTGATGTGTATGTATGGGTCCCAATTACCGACTGCGCAAATTTAGACATCGAGTGTACAGAGCACTTTCAACCAGGAGGCTACTTGAACATTCAAGTATTAAAGTAATTCAGTAAAGTGAACTATGATGAAATATTATTAGGGACTCGTGATTTTCGCGAAAATATTTCTACTACAACTTGTTCAATGTCTTAGTTCCACCTCTGTAGTTCAGCTTCTTTATTATTGGCAGAGTGTCCTTGTGTGAATATGTCAATCGTTTGACCTTACCAGTCAGAATACGTACGTAATTTGCAAAAAAAAAAAAAACATTAAGACATGTGATAATTAAATTCAGCCAATCATTGACCATGAAACAAAGCCACAGATGTGCACACGAGGCACTGAAGTTAACTGAAGTAGAAATATTTTCACCAAAAATTGGGGTCCCTATATATTACTGGCGTGTACAAGATTTTGTGGTTTTATTTTAAGGTCAATTTTATTAAAAATGTTTTTGAATTCAGAGTTATTGTTTTCAATATTAAACAATACTTATGATTCGTAAAACTGAATCATAAAGAAAAATACCCGAGTTAAAGTAAATCTTTCAGAAAGCTGTTATTGCTGATAAGCATCTTACAAAATAACAGACTGATAAGCATAACAGAAAATAAACACTGCAAGCCTAATCAGTTTTCAGGATTTCAAACTATCCCAATGTAAATTTTGACATTTTCAGACAATATGTACTTCCTTCAAAATAGTGGAAATGTACAAGACTTTATAGCCTATAAACATCTACAGAGTTCCGGGTGATTTCGTTTAATTTTGCGATTTAAATTTAATTTGGGCGATTGACACTGTATTAACACGTATTCCCGTGTTATTTCAGTTATATCGTTATCCTTTATATAATCTTGTCTCTAATCATAGATGAAAAAGGTACATTCACGGACGTGAATAAAATTAATGACCTTCACTCGTTCCTGTGTTACTCTTACATTCAAGGGGTAGCGGTGGTCGAGTGGTTAGACCTCTCGCCTTTCACCAAGGCGATCCGGATTCAATTCCCGGTGGGTTTTCTTAGGGATCTCCCGTTTCCCCCGCCCCTTCATTCCGGCGCTGCTCCTTGCTCACCATCGCTAAAGACCTAGATGTTAAGTGTTGACCAGAAATCTCTCCATTGCTCTTGCATTGGGTGTAGACGAACACAAAATACTATTACGGTGGAGATGCTTAAGTGAATTCTTATAATAAACGTTGTATTCGGTGATTAATTTTATGTTCTATATATGGTGCACAGTGTTACTAATTGCATCTAAATTCTGTGACAGTTATCTATGTTCCTTACTGCTCCCGATTAATTAAAAATTAGATTAATTGTTGCTTTAGAGTCGGCGTGATAAATGTCCTTGGAGCACGGGACATCGAACGCCGAGGCCACAAGGGTTAAGGGCGCCGGGCGGAACCGTGGGAATTCATGCCCAGAGTCAACGGACGTATTTCGTTTTGATTGTGGCTGGTGGCAGTGTTCCTAACTACGGGTGTGAATTCCTTCCCCTCTGTTTCTCCCCACATACATATGAGCTGACAAAAGAAGTGGGAGGAGTAGAGAGGAAGATATCTACAGTGAAGGTCACATCGCTCCTTATGTTTCAAACTCCATCTTCCCAAATAGATAACACCCGTCGTTACAGATTATCAAGCTACCAGCTTTACTCTACAAACTTGGCGTTGTGAGTGCAGTAAAAATATTCAACTTTTCGATGACAATGCAAACAAAACATTTGTAAGGTCTACTTAACAATTAACTAATTGCATGTTAAATAAAAACAGTTACATATTTATTCTAATAATATTAAAGTGTTTTTCAGTATCTACAGCTGAAACAGTAAATTTTTTTAAGGTTCTTATCTAGGCTGGCTGTGTTTGAAAAATGACTAATCACAACATGCTGCAACACGGTTTGAGCGCAGGTAGATAAGAACCTCGACAGTATAAGGTAATGGTTTTGGTCTACAAAGTTTAACATAACATATGAGCGCAAATTAAAAAGTAATAATTTTAGGTCTATTGGCGATAATACAGCATGATGTATAAATTCTATACATATTGCTCGATGTAGCAATAATCCAAATGAATATATATTTATTATATATTTATATAATTAAAAAAAACATTAACATTAGCACAGTATAATATACTTTAAATAACAGTTCAATCTCAAACAGACAATATACAAACAAATATACAAAATGAAAAACTTAAAGATCATAAAAACATAACAAATTAATTGTGCGTATTGTTGGATTCATTGAACCACTTTCAGTTTGCATTATGGAGTTCAGCGCTAATAACACATTATCTACACTATTATTTTCAAAGTATCCGAACATAGCAAAAAAATCTAAATTCAAAACATAGTTAATACCTTGAAAAATCAACGTACATATATAATTTTATGTTCAACACGTTTACACTATTAAGTGCCGGTTTCACAAACGATTGAACCGAATGCTTCGAAATCACCGAATTTCGGTGACTCAAAATGTTAATCTTGTTCGTATATTGTTGTTGAGGTTATGCACTGCGTAAGGGGAACACGATTCATAAAAAAAATTATGTATGGGATTGCTTACTGCCAGAAATACTTAAAACGTAGAATTTTAAAATTAAATTTAAATGTCTTTAAACCACTATATTTTTATTTCAATAATAAACATTTTTGTTTAAGATAGTCACATTGTACTGCACATCGCATTAGGCCAATATTAATGTTACTTGCAGTTATCCTATAGCATAAAAGACGTTTACAAATCATGAAAGATTGTTTTGGTTGTCAAAACAGACAATGGATGGCGAAAAATGGAATTTACCGAACATTAATACACTGTTCTACAATTAAATTAT